>JABUQX010135271.1:5000-30000 GCA_015478945.1 Trachelipus rathkii | reverse complement strand
ATATAATTCAACAGGAATAGAATCGGAATGTTATATTTCAAGAGGAAACCCTAGATGAGAAATGGAGGGAAGAATATAAAGTTGAGTCGTCAAACCTACAAAAAATTTTGTTTGATGATTAGTCTAGAAAGTAATTAATGAAAATCAGGGATAGTTTAAGAGAGAAAATTCAAAACCCTGAAAAACAAAACTTCAGACCCGCCACGAGGTCCCATTTACAGCAAACGATATGGAACAATTTGAGAGAAAACTTACATTTAAAAAAATTGGAGGAAGATAAACGAATTTGGAGAGCATCGATGTATGTCATATTCTGCCAAAAGCCACCACTGTTAAATAATAAATCAAGGCTACTATTTCCACCTAGCACCTAAAAGACAGGGAGAACCATTTATATATAGATATGGAAAATAAATATTCAAATTCCATTGAATATCAAACTGTTAATTTGATCCTTTATCATTTTGAGACCCTGTGATTAAGGATAAGATAAAAAAAATCATTTAGATAGGAGAGTAGGAGACTAACAAGAGATAATACTCAAATATACGACCGGGGACTTATAGATTCATAAGAGATAAATAAACCTTTATTTCCATGTTTTCCTTCATTATATATTTTGTACTAAACATTACTAATTTAATTTAAAAATAATTTTTACATCTTTATAGTGGACTTGATAATTTTAACTATGAACTATATACGTTGAAGAGATCGATAGTTATAAGAATCCCGATTTCCAATTAATCCCAAGGACCTCCCAGTTTTATTAGTGATTTTTTTACGATTATAGATGTATATATAATAATATATATAATATATATATTTTATTTAATACTTTTTAGGCTTGTGAAATAATAATTAATAATAACTAATTATTATTTGTTTAAAATAGTAAATTATATAATATATACTCACAATATTATATAATATTATATATAGCTATGTAAGTGGTATATGCAATGACTATTCTCGATAGAGTGGCATTCCAATAAGCTTCGTTTAAAAAAAGCAAAATTTCCAAACTACTGTAAAATATTATTATAAGTACGACTTTTTGCATGTTTGCCATTAAACTACTTTCTCAATTGTCTTCTAAACGATCCGATAATAATTTAACCTGTATTCCTTTTACGGAGGTGACAAATAAATATGACCCTTTATTATTCATTTCTTGAGTGATTAGAAGATTTATCATCAAGTATTCAGTCGATACCATTACAGGATAAGCATTGTAGTTATAAAGGCTTATAAATTTAATGGTTAATTATCTGATGGATACGTTCCTCCGGAATGATAAATTAATCTATCAGACTGCTTGAACTAAATTGTGAGAGAGGTATTATTAATAAGAAATAGCAGTGGAGTAATTGATTTTATCTACTCCGCAACATGTTCTGAGTGAATGTGCTCCAAAGTATTGATGTAATTCGCCACGAGGACCAATGAGTGCCCTGGATACACCCTATCGGATGCAGTCCGTCAATGGAACCCATTCCCAGCACAGAAGGAGATTTTACAGAGATCGTTTATAGGGTTCCTTCTACTGTTAAAATCATCTTTATTCTATAAAATATAATTTAAAAAGCATAAAAAAACCTTACAAACCCTATTTGAGTGATAATAAAATGAAAAGCAGAACAGGTTAGAGAGAAAACGATCTCCATCTTAAAAGATGTTCTGACACCCCTACATACGGAGGTACTATAATAGTCATTAGGCTTTCTACGGACGCGTAAATACACTGCCAATATAAAAATTTTACAATCGAAACATTTTTGGATTTATATATAAATACCTCCATCTCCCAATAATTGCCAAAATATTACCCAGGGAAAGTAGCCCGTTTAAATAATATAACATCAGCACAGACGAATACGAATTTACTTGCTAGCTGCTCGGATACTTAGTGTTGAAGTTGGACGCCCTACGGATTGTTAACTCTGCCACGTATGTCCGAAAGTAATGGAATTAGAGTGCTGCTAAGCAATTTTGCAGAAAAACTTTAATCCTTTCCATACGTACCATCCTTCCCCCGAGGATACAGTGTGGGAAACCTCGTGTCAGTTTGATAAGACGGAAATAGGTTACAATATGTAACCTCTTTGCATTAAATAATATACAAATACAGAAAGGGTCCCTCGCATATCCCCCAATATGAATTAGCCTATGGAGTTAATAATATGTCTTCAAATAAGTCAAATCACCATCCATGTAAATATGCTCCACATTTATGGTAATAATACTCCCTATAACGTTTCAAATATGAAATATATCCTTATAGGTCTAAACGTAAAACCATGCGATAAAACTTTGAGTTATCATTCCCTCACTGAGTATAACATATTTATTGGTTTATAAGATGCTAGTTAATGGCTTAGTTATTATTCGTACGTCCATTTGTGCTAAGTTAGATTATATAGATTATTGTAATATTGAGTTATCAGATTAAGTTTATTAACTTTTAGCATGTGATATATAGTGAATAATATTAACTTTGATTATGTCAGCTGTTAATCACTATAGAATTAAAATAGATCTATAGACATGTGAATTGAGGTAATTTGGGGTATAGATATACGTCGGACAATCGGATGTTAATAATACGATTTTAACTGCTTTATTAAATATGATTATTAAATTTAGTGTTTATAAAATATAATAAATATGTATAATTATTATTTTATATCAGTTTATAAATATATAAATAATCATTAAATTAAATAATGAAGTGAAAAATAAAATAGTTTTAAAATTTAGAGCAAAAAGTTTATTATAAATATTAAGTAATAAAATAAAATTGAAAATCACCAATGTGAAGGCAACTGAAGCCTTTATTAAGCCTTATAATAGCAGATATAAAGACCTTATAATATTAAATAAGATTTTAAAAAAATAAAATAGTTTTAGATAAAAATAATTAAATAAATTTAATAAATATAAATTAAAAGTTTTTGTAAAATAAAAAAAAAATTTCTATTGAACTGAATGAAAGTATAAAAATAATAAAATAATAAAATAAAAAATATTAAATAACAAACATTACCAGCGTGCTCATAATCTGATTTTGTAAAATATGATATTAATTTTATCACTAGTGTGATCTGTGTTTATTTTAAATTCTGATCAATTGAATTTGCAAGATTGGAATGAGAAACCTTTTCTAAATAATTTGAAATTATGAGTAGTAAACTATTTTATATGTGGAGATATAGAGAGCGATTCCGCTTTTACTGCAGAGGTTGAATAATAACACATTTCCGTATAGGGTTTTTTGTACTAATTTTGCTTCACCAAGTTACTCATGCGATAGACCCTAAGCATGGAGAAAAGATAACCCTGCCAAACGTACAAAGTATCATTCTTCCGCTTAGTTCTATTGGCCATAAAAAATATCTTTATTGATTAGTTATTAAGATGAATAATTGATAATGTAGAGGAGGATGGAATAACTATCAATTCGCAATTGGATTAAGCACAAAATTAAGTGATTTTAAATTTATTTTTCTACTTGGAAGCATTTAGTGAAATATTTCCTTTACTGATGTTTATTTAATGTCCTTCAGTCAAAAAGTTTGGATATTACTTATTGCGCAATGTAAGTTAGGAAAAACTACTAAAGTGATAGAGGAAAAACAAAATATTTTCTCTAAAATATTGACAATGTTAAAGGAAAATTTTTGACGTCAGAAAAACATCATGATTACTATAGAAATCTAAATAATAACCATTCAACAGTTGTGAATCAACTAAAAAGAGTCAGATTAATCTCTGGAAGTTCTTGTTTTTATAGAAATAAAACTGTCATAATTTTAAACCATACGCAAAAGATTTTCCTAAGAAACCTTCCGAGTCCCTAAGCATAATTTACGGAAGCATTTTGACAAAATTCGCCTGCAGAAAATTGATAGTTGTGTTTTCTTCGGATGATTTTAGAATAAAAATTGGACAACTAATAAAACAATTCCAAGACAATGAACTTATGAAAGTTATTATGACTGAATTTTTAAACTTGCCAGGCATTGCTACGATACCATCCATAAAACAGCAACATGAAAGAAGCTTTTCGCATTGAAAATTAAAGTATATATCAGAGGAATACAACAAGCGAAACTCGATTGTCAAGTATTTCAATGATGTCAATAGAAAGGAGCCATCTCTTGAAGTTAAGAAATTCAGAAGATTTTCTGAAAGAATTATAAATGAATTCATAAAAAGGAAGAGGAGGATTTATTTCAAAATAATAGTAATAATTATAATAATATATATATATATATTTAATATATATATATATATATATAATATATATATATATATATATTAATATATATATATATATATATATATATATATATTATTGCATGACCGGCATAATGGGTCACTGCACGCCACTGATATATATATATTCGTTTTTTTATTTCTGGTAACTGTGGAGTGTCTTATAATTTCATTAACATGAGTACTGTATTAAAACTATAAACATTTAAGGGGAGGTTTGGATTTTGCCTCCGGGCTCAGCCCTATTTAGCCCCAAGTTTAAAATGGACCCCAAATTCTTAATTTTGGGCCATTTTTGATCAAATCAAAAGCAAACTGCAGCTTTTTCGGACGCCTGAAATGTCGTTTTCGAGTGATTTTGTATGTTTGTATAAATTTCCTTCGTTTTTCATTTTTTGAAAACCCATGTTTTTAATATTTTTCCATACTCATCCTACAATTTTTTTGGGAATTGACTTCAAACTTAAACTATGCAAAAATTGGACTGTTACCTAAAATCAGTTGGAAAGAAATATTGATATTTGAGCCCAAATCCAAGCAATGGTCGATTTTTCAAAATTACTTTTTTTTGTGTTTTGAAATTGAAAAATTGCGTTAATTTTTTTTTCTCTTCTCCATCTGCATAAATTTTAATTTGAAGTTGAAGATACAATATTATATAGAACTTTTTTTTTTTTTGGTATATGCAGTAGTTTTGAATTTCTTCTTGGAACAAATTTAAAAATAATAAAAAAATAATTTTGAAATTTCTAAAAAAAAAAATTTTGTTGAGTATACAAAAAAATTATCTAAGTAAGATGTGTCCTGCCCGATTATTATATAGGCCCTGAAAATTTGATCTTGATAGGATTAGTTAGGAAAAAAAAATCTCAAATTTCTCTTTTATATTTGGTATTTAAAAAAAAAAAAATTTTGTTGGAATACTGCCTAGAGGCAAAACTGTTGCATGCACAAAACATGATCTAAATAAAAATGTGTATCTCCCTCCGGCTACAGAAGCCCTCTAACTTTCATGCCAGATTGGTTGGCCCCAAAACCAAACTTTTTTTGCAATTTTTCAGTGTCAGTAAACCCAGAAATACATAGGTTTTGCCCCAGCACACAACGCTTACAGTCCAGGCCAAATATTAATATTGCTAGTTTGAATTCGAAAAATTTAGGGCCGAAGGCATCGAAAATATCCCAAAAATAGCTTTCCAAAAAATGGAAAAAAAAACCCGAAAGAAAATTACTACACGTTTCTAGACATCAGAAAAGCCTGCGGTTTACCTTTTATATAATCCAAAATTGCGTGAAATTAAGATTTTGGGTTCCATTTAAGATTGGGGCTAATGGGGTTCAGCCGGAACCCAAAATCCAAATTATCCATCTGGATATTATGAATTAGAGATAGGAGCAGGATGCTGAAGCCATAAAAAAGAATTAAAATTATAATAAGATTTATTGTGTTCAGGATGTAGGCAATAAAGTGTTAAGCTTTGTATATATACCTCAAGAGAGCGGCAATAACATCATAATAAAGTCACACGTTAAGTAATATATTAATTCAATTGTTATTTACCATTTAAGATAATAAACATATTTAGAGGGTGAATAAATAATAGTAAATTATATAATAATATTTATGATATCCTAAATATTATACTCCTTAGTTTAGAATGCGTATACATCCAGGACATTTATACTTAATTGAAATTGCTATATAAAACCAAAGCTGTGAATCCAGGTCAAGGTTGTTGTTATAACTTCGTCGATTGTGTAGACTAATATACTCTTTTATATTTCTAAATTATTTGATATCAAATTTAATTAGACAATTAATTTAATGTAGAAAATCTTTATAATAAACGTTAATAGCTACTGTTAATTCTATTGATATAACAAGTATGCATAAATTAACTTACAAGTGATTTAAGTGAATTAAATTTTTTGTATAAAATATTAATCTATGAAATAATAATGTAAAAAATATCAAGTGTATATAATGTATAAGAAAAAAGAGTTATAAGTAGGAATTACGTTCATGCCACTCATAATGTTAGTTACTTTAACTTAAGTAGTATATAAGTATGAAGTAACTATAGTTATATTGTATTAGCTGTTTCGGATTACATAAGTTGTTGAAGATGTCATGATTAAGAGATTCCGCTTGTGTGATATAGTACATACCCTTATTATGGTGGCGTAATGTTCAGGTGATGCAATTATGTTATAGCTTTAAATATGCGATTGTGAAAAAAACTTTATGTTATCAATGGTTTACAGCATAAATATATATCGGATGATTGTAATCATTTAAGTATAATAGGATCAGAACAAGGTTAATTTAGACTAATAATTTTTAAATCGTTACACATTATTATGGTTAATTGTTGGATTTACATAAATATCCGGGTATTGCTGAAATTTAAAAGAGATTAGTCGGCGTTCCAGAGGAGTAATGGCCCTTCCAAATTTAAACCTTGCCAATGAAACTCTTTCGTTCCGTGTAGGGATGACATATCCAATGTTCATTTTAAAACGGTATCAATCCTCGAAATCAATATGAGATCAACGATCATGTATAACAAAAGATGGTGTTTGGTGTGTTCTGTGAAATTTATACATAATATAATAACAGGTTAATAGGGTAAATTGTAATAATAAAAATCACATGAGGAATAATATCTTATAGTGGTACTAAAACAAATATTCAAAAGCTTGACTAATAGAAGTTTAAAGAAGATAACCCAATCATGAGATAATAAATAGAAGCATAATAAAACTAAACGACCTAAGGTGTAAAAGTTTTGTGTTATGTTATACAAAATATTGACTTCTAAAAATCAATAGATCATAGATGGGGAGGTCTGCGATGCTGAGGTAGGCTTCAATGTGAGAGGCTAACTTGAAGAGCTCTGTGAAGGCTATAAGTGAGAAGTGTCAGATGAACTTAGTGTAGAGGAGCTTCAAGGAGGAACCTGAGATGAGGCTGTTTAGAATATATATTATAAATATAAACGTAAATTATTAATTCTTTAACTTTAAATAAAAGAATAAATGGAAATGTTTTTTTTTTATATTTTAAAATTTTTTAAAATTTTTAAAAGAATAATTTTAAAAATTTAAAAATTTTTTCCTTTTCTAATTCTTATTAATTTCTCAAATATTTATAACAATAACTTAATTATATGTCTTCATCTGGTTTCCGATAAATAATTAATTTTCTATTCTTCTTGTCTTTTCTATAGCATCGCTCAGAGTCGACATATACAATCAATATGTCAAGTTACCAAGTTTCGTTAAGTGGTCTTCGGCTATTCATATGAGTCATAAATATTATATCAGAGTTTGGTGCTCTGATGAACCCGCTGCACCTTAATATGCGTTGTGTATCTGCTTATCTAACAAACCCATTAAGACATGTGAGATTACACATAATATAATGACCAGATAATCGTATACGGAGTACGATCATTCAATACGCCTATACTACTTTAAATCGTTTTGCACGGGGCCTGAGCATACCCAACTCATGGCAGGTAATGCAGAGGTCATTGTAATTTCTCGTTTAACGAGGAGGTTACGTCACCATCTAACACCACTCCAAATTTTTTAGCACGATACAATAAGTTCGGAGTCGGAGTACAGAACCGGGATGCGAAGAAGGAAACCGGCGGGAAGGAATGCAGAGTTCGGAGTGAGTAAAAAAACGATTACCTTACAGGAAATCGATTTCGTACTCAGAATTCGAATTCCTAATCAGAGGAATCGAAATCTTCGAACGTAATAATAATAAAATAATAATAATTAATATAATAATAATATAATAATAATAATAATAAATAATAAATAAAATAATAATAATAATAAATTAAATACTAATAATAATAATTAATATATATAATATATATTAATAATTAATAAATATAATATTAATTATAATATATACTGTTATGTTGGATTTGTTATTGTTATTATATTATGTTATGTTTTGTATGTAGTATTGCGTAGACAGCAAAAAAGTATTATGTGCCAAATTTCTTTAGCGTTCTCTTGCTATACAGACTCAACAGCACACACAGACAATTGATTACTTTCGTCGCACATCACTGGCTTATGTTCGTCAGAGTCGAAACCTACGTCTTGAATACCTTGTTAATTCTCACACTCGTTCGAGGACAGAAAACTCTGCGAGCTCTGCAATCCGGAAACTATGATTAGAATAAAGGATCGATTCCGGATATATCCCGGCAATCGAAACCGCAATATTTGAAAAAGGAGGTTTTTTTCAATCTTTCGTGAAGCTACGCTCTGCGGGGGGAGGACACCCCGTATATACAGTGCCTAAGAGACTTGAATTTTCGCTATTGTGTTCGAAGAACTAACTCATGACATAGAATTTATATTCCTGATTATTCTCAGCACCGATTTTTAGCGAAGTAAAAATCTATCTTTAAATACTTTTTGTAGAAAATCGCCTTTGTTCAACTGTCAGAATTAGCTGAGACAAGCATTATACATACTACTAATACATATCAGGAAAAAGCACTAAATACATAATGAGTATATTATTTTTCATCTAAAATTGTTTCATAATCATTCATTCTGATTGCATTAGAACATAGATTATCTAATAGATGCTACTGATATATTTTAATCTCTCAAGTTCATTCAAAACGAGTTATGTATGTATCTAATATACAATCACTCTCGCGCGCTCAAATACTTCTATAATTTATATGGCTGGATGTATTTAATTTCATATTACTAATGTACATAGTAATGTATATTTTCTATTATCTACTTAAAGACAATAGATAAATAGACTCGTCAAAATGAATAGTTGAGACCCTATACACGATAATTGATCATTATATGTCACAACACGAAAATTCTTCTTCGGGCAGGAGAATGACATATTACAACGTTAGAGTGCAGTCATGGAGAAGATTATGCTATACTCTTATTTACAACGTCGATTACATATCACATGTAATCGAAGTAAGATTAAGGAGGTATGAAAGTGGATCAGAGTAATATAGAAAGGATGGGAGCCAGAAATGCAGTGGAAGAAGTTTAGCGTTATTACACTAATTACTCATCATTATTATAAAAACCCACTCTCATATCGGTGTCACTTTTCTAATTGAGTGGACAAATACGGTGTATTACAATATCTCTATCATTAATTACCTCTACTGACCATTTGGTTCATTGTCTAGTTTAATTCAAATCTAAAGACTAGATAATTGCGATTATGGCGTCTCGTACTTTATAACTACCTCTTTGCAGAGTGAAGTTTAATGCAGTGTCAATAAAAGCCCAATAGAGGAAACATTCATATGTATCATTTTCTATACTTCCATCCAACACAAAACAAGACCTCTGATGATTATACTATTAGTTCAAAAATACCCATTTCTCTATCCTCATTATGCCTAGTATCCTAATCAGTTATATTGATTTCCTTACTATCAAAGTATCTCAGAATAACTAAGCTCCACGCCAAAAACGTTTAACTAGCGTGTGGATACTACTCCTCCCATGGCAAACCTCGTGGGCACCGGTTAATTTTTCTTCTATGTCGATTATAGGCTACAGTCCTGGATAACATGTCTTTCACATAGTGTGCTACTGAGTGGTCTTAATATACGAGCTCGGTAAATGGATAAGAAGAGTGGATAATCACTGTAATATTTGGTTGAGAAGGTGTGCATAACAGGTGCACAAGAGCAAAGTTGCAATATCATAGATAAATATTATCTCCTTTTTAGCCCTAGCACATCAAATATTTCACTAGCGGTTTTTGTGTGAATTGCGAACGACAGAGAATATTTTTCGTGATTCAGAGCGATAGCTATAATGTGGCAATAATCATAGACCAGTAATTATTTTAACCGGAGAGAGCCGCTGGAATACTAGATTCAAGCTGCAAGATATATATACTGCTCTGCGAAGAAGAGAAGAGCGCAAAGAGTAACAGTGCTGAGCAAACCCACAAATTTCAGCTATTCTCCACCACCCAATAAGAAAGCAATATGTTCGAAATGTCGATCAATTATGTTTCAGTATCTTCTAATACCATATGCTTACTAACAAGCAAACATAAGATGATGTATCATTTGTATCCAAGGAGCAATTTTGTCATTTTGCCAAGTCTCTGCGTGATATAGGAATGCTCATTGTTTCGATTTGAAGTACTTATTATGAAGTGTGTTTCTGCCCTCCGGAGTAATAACATTTATACGTCACTTTCCCGATAATTACGAGAACTCAATATCGATGTCACATTAATAGAATCTTTCCTATTTAACTTGATACACTACCTGCTTAAGACACTGTTGAATCTTGATTGGTTAACATATAACAAGTTACTCAGAATTGCAACTTCTCTGATTCGTCATAGCACAGTACCACTTATTAAAATATATGCTAGCTGCTCATATCTCCATAGATCGACGTAATAAGTTCAACCTTGAAAAGTTACCATATTCGCATCTAGTAGATTTTCAATATGTTTTTAGTCTATCTTGAAGGCATTCTCTACATTTGACATTTAATTATCTATATTTCTGAAAAGAAGAAATATAGTATTGTAAAGCTTATCGAGTATGAGAAGAAAAAATAAAGCCATTTCAGAAGAGACATTAAACTAATCAATTAAATTTTAGGAAAATAAGTTAATATTCAAGAATTGATTAAGTCTCGAAATGAAATGACAACTAACCATTGTGGTACATTACTTATGTGCTCTGGGTGACTCCATAGAAGTACTTCAGCACGATCCCGCATCAACATTTCACATCGAGGCAATACTTGTGTCTTTATGTTTGGCCTCCTGTCCTTCTATGCAGTAATTTGGTCTAATATTGATCTGCGTCTATAATTCCTTTTGACTTCCAATTATGTATTCCTGATCACGAAAAATATTCTCTGTCTTCAAACAAAACCTGTGCATTTTTAGGGCAAGGTCATATGTGATTCTCCTGTAGACACTTCTCAACCATACAGTGTACCCTTCTATCATCGCAGATAAGAATATGCAAAGAACAGGTACAGGCAGAAGTATTGAAAAACTGTCCAACTTTCCATCTGGACTACTATTAACGTGCGATTTACAATCTTTGAGGCTAATGATTATCAGAGAGTAAGAAGATTTTAACTTTTTAATAAAAGTACTTGTTGGAAAAAGAATTAGCCTTATATTATATCATAGACCAGATAGATAGATATTAATTATATCATTGCGAATTTGGTGATCCGATGCCCCAGAAGTCGACATGAGGGTTGATATGGGTAAGAAAGTCTTCCTGTTTTATAACCTACCTGTACGTACTTGTGTTTGGCATTACTAATTCACGTGAAATATATCCGAAGATTTCGTTAATATTCTTTCGTGTAATAGGCCACATTTAGCATTTCTATCTATAAAAGACATTACTTTTCATTGATAAATTATTAATAAAAAATAAGGTAATTGTGGAGTGTCGTATTATCTAATTAACATGAATACTGTATTAAAAATACAAGCATAAACATTTAATGCACAAAAATGAAATTATAAAAATAATTTATTATTTTTATCGATTTTAGTATATTTTCAGTTTTAATAAAATTATAAAAAATAATTTACGAAATTGATAACAATTATGCTTCATTCCGTCCATGTAGAGATGAAAAAACACTTTCCAAATTTGTTTCAGATTATCGATACATCGATATCTTATTATATTAGTTTTCGATAATCGATTTTTTCTCACGATTATCAACGATTCGATTTTATAGACAAAATGTACGTAAATAATTTTTTTTTTAAAAAAGTAAAAAATTTGGAATAATATTTTTTTACGCAAAATACAATAAAAATAATATATAATAACAATACGAATATATATATATATATATATATATATATATATATATATATATATATATTATATATATAGATATATTATATATATAATATAATATATATACTATATATATTATATATATTAAGTGATAGTCAAACCATCTAGGTTAGGTCTAAGTTTACGGCAACGTAGATCCATTTAGGTTGGGTTTAGGTGTGCGGGCATCGATGATCCATATTGGTTAGGTCCCGGTTTAGGTCCCTGTTAGTTCAAGTTATGACAAGATTTGTTAAGTATACATAGATTTTCTATGTGTACACTTAACAAAACTTATTATAACCTGAACTAGCAGGGCCCTAAACCAAAGACCTAATTTATATGGATCGTCGATGTCGTTGACCTAAACCTAACCTTAGATGGATCTACTTTGCCGGAACGTAGACCTAACCACATAATTAAGATTGTTTGACTATTATATATATATATATATATATATATATATATATATATATATATATAATATATATATATATATATATATATATATATATATATATATATATATATATATATATATATATACCTAGCGATATTATAATTATTTTTTTTATTGTATCTTACTTAAATGAAATTGGTATTGCAAAATTATTCAAATATATATTTTTTTTAATTATTCATGTACATTTTGTCTATACAATTGAATCGTTGATAATCGTAAAAAATATCGATTTAACGAAAGGCAAGTGATACCGATATTTAAAAAATGGAAAACATCGATAGTGTCATCCCTACACGAACGAAAAAAGAGAAATTTCATTGGCAAAAGTTAAAATTTATGTAATTGATTTGAAAGCGTTATTTTTTTTAATTTCTATTTGAAACCATAAACACTTATTTACGAAAAGAAATGAAAAATACTTCAAATAATTTGTTAATACCATTTTTGTACATTAAATATTTATAGTTTTAATGCATTATTCATGTTAAAGCGAATTTATGACACTCCACAATTACCAGAAATAAAAAACTAAAATATATATATATATATATATAGCACTCCTATACAGTGAACCTAGTACAACGTGATCGACAGCCTTCAGGCACACCGTTCACCATATACTCACTCATCAAAACGTTACATCCGTTAGTCCGTGATCATACCTAATAGACAATACTCTACCACCCTATAACTTATATGTATACAACGCAAACTAGGACTCAAATCCTAACGTAATAATAATCATCACACGTCCGATCAACAATCAATGACGCAACTACGCCATCACCGATCCGCAAAAATAACACATAAACTGCAATAATCTATAACCATAATATATGATAACATACAGATCCGATATATTCTAACGGTATGATCTGATATCCACCGTGACCTAGCCATCAGGCATATAATATATACATCATCTACCATATAATCACACGATACATTAACCTATCGATCACAATCATGTGTCAGTCGAATCGACCCAGTTACTACGTCACCAGACAAAACTTTAACAACTCCTAGTATCTTATTTAGTATCACTCACCACGTCCCTCCATCAAAATCAAGTCATCGACGAACTCCATACGGTGACAACTCTCGATCATCCCGAGCAAGTATACTCCAGAGCATCTGATAACGATCTGCAACTGAGCATTAATGTGCAACAACGACGCTACAACCACCCGAACACACCTCCGTATCGGATATAATAGAGAATGCCTCCACAACACGTCATGTCATAATTCCACACGTTCAACCGAGACTACAACAATACATCAAAGCACGCTGTCCACAATCATCTGCTTCAATCCAATCTCATACCCTTCTTTTATAGGCATCCAACCCCATCTGATTATGTAAGTGCGGTCAGTCGATCCTGTGGATATACGCCCACGGAAATGCGCAACCGCTAACAGCATACAATATCAACCGTATACACGACAATAGCGGTCACTGCTCCACATCATCTACACTATAATAATATAATTCTTACATCTTCTAATAGTTACAACTTTATGTCTTCCGGAATACATCACTACATTCGATACTGCCAAGCTCAATAATTTCATTCCCATCTAATTCCAGAGCATCGCTATAGATACCTTCTGTACTTATGTCTCCGCTCTATATTTTAATTATAATATCAGATGATAATTTGATTTTGGTTCCGGGCTGAACCCCATTTAGCCCCAATCTTAAAATGGACCCAAAATCTTAATTTTCAGCCAATTTTGATTATATAAAGGTAAACCGCAGCTTTTCTGATGTCTAGAACGTCGTTTTCAAGTGTTTTTGTGTGTCTGTAGTAATTTCTTTCGTTTTTTTTTTTCATTTTTTGGAAGCCTATGTTTTTGATATTTTTCGATGCTCGCCCTAAAAAATTTTTTCGAAATGACTTCAAACTTAGCAATATTAATATTTGACCCCAAATCCAAGCAATGGTCAATATTCAAAACCTATTTATTTTGGGTTTCGAAACTGAAAAATTGCAAAAAAAAGTTGGTTTTGGCCAACCAATCTGCATGAAATTTTCCAAGTATTTGTAGTCGGAGGAGATACACATTTTTTTATTTAGATCATGTTTTTGTATATGCAGCAGTTTCGGATTTGTCCTAGGAATAAATTTTCCAACAAAAAAATTTTTTTTTTTGAATATACCAAAATATAAAAAGAGAAATATTGAGATTTTTTTTTCTACTAATCCTATCAAGATCAAATTTTCAGGGCCTATATAATAATCGGGCAGGACACATCTTACTTAGATAATTTTTTTGTATACTCAACAAAATTTTTTTTTTTAGAAATTTCAAAATTATTTTTTTATTATTTTTAAATTTGTTCAAAAAATAAAAAAAACCATTATACCAAAAAAAAAAAAAAAAAATGTTCTATATAAATGTTGTGCATCTTCGACTTCAAATTTCCTGAAAATTTTATGCAGATCGGAAGAAGAGAAAAAAAAAATTAACGCAATTTTTCAATTTCAAAACACAAAAAAAAGTAATTTTGAAAAATCGACCATTGCTTGGATTTGGGCTCAAATATCAATATTTCTTTCCAACTGATTTTAGTAACAGTCCAATTTTGCCATAGTTTAAGATTTGAAGCTCAATTCCCAAAAAAAAATTGTAGGTATGAGTATGGAAAAAAATATTAAAAAACATGGTTTCAAAAAATGCAAAAACGACAGGAAATTTATACAAAGCATACAAAATACACCGAAAACGACATTTCGGCGTTCCGACAAAAAGCATTGCCAGTTCTGCTTTTGATTTTGATCTCCAAAAATGGCCCAAAATTAAGAATTGGGGTTCCATTTTTAAAACTTGGGGCTAAATAAGGGCTGAGCCCGAGGCAAAAATCCAAAACCTCCCCTTAAAATGTTTATAGTTTTAATACAGTACTCATGTTAATGAAATTATAAGAAAATAAATAATTTACCAGAAATAAAAAAAAAACGAAATATATATATATCAGTGGCGTGCAGTGACCCATTATGCCGGTCATTGCAATAATATATATATATAAATATATATATATACTATATAATATATATATATATATATATATATATATATATAACAGCTATACTCCTATATAAAATCTACGACAGAAAGTTATCATACAGCCATGCTCGCAGGAACGATCCATAATACTACCTCTTATTATAAATATATACATATCACCCTAGGTCCAAATAACTATGGACTGGTAATATATATAATTATATACCCAACCTACCTTATTTGAATATAAAATCCATCCGTCCTTCCCTTTTTTATGACTTCATTATTAATCTCAAAAAATCTCTTGAATTCTTAACTTCAAGAGATGGCTCCTTTCTATTGACATCATTGAAATACTTGACAATCGATTTTCGCTTGTTGTATTCCTCTGATATATTACTTTAATTCTTTTAATGCAGAAAAGCTTCTTTCTACAGTTGCTGTTGTAGATGGGTATCGTAGCAATTAGCTGGCAAAGTTTAAAAAATGCAGGCATAACTTCAAAAGTTCATTGTCTTGAATTGTTTTATTTTTGCCTAAAATACTTTTATTTCTAAAATCATCCGAAGAATACACATCTATCAACTATCAATTCGTTCTGCAGTCGAATTTTGTCAAATGGCTTTCCGTAAATTATGCTTAGAGACTTCGAAAGCGGATGACTTCGTTGGGACGATTATATAATAGATCATTTAGCGTATTCGTACTCCAAAAGATAACTAATCGACTGTTTATACGATCCAGTATCTTATAAAAAACAAGAACTTCCGAGATTTAATCTGATCTTCTTAGTTTGATTTCACAACTGTTGAATGATGTTATTATATAGATTTTTATAGTAATTTGAGATTTTCTGACAAAAATTTTCCTTTAACATTGTCATATATTTTAGGGAGAAAAAATATCTTGTTTTTCCTCTAATCACTTTAGTAGTTTTCCTAACTTCATTTAGCGCAATAAGTAATATCCAAACTTTTTGACTGTTATAGACGACCACCATTACCAGATAAAACAATAGATCAGTTCCGGGTCTAGAAAGGACAACATCACAATCTACCTACACTAAATACAAATTATTGCACTCCTAAGTGGTAGCACAAGCACACCTCAATTTAAGACACACACACTTATACATTTGCACACTCACAACACAGGCATACTCACTCATTTCCATCCCATTTTCTTCTACATTATTCAATTATTTCATCTAATAACTCAATCAATAAATATATTTTCTTTTGCAATATGAACTAAGCGAGGACTGTATAACTTTGTACGTTTGGCAGGTTTTTATCTCTTTTCTCCATGCTTAGGTTTTTCAGCTTAAAATACTCATAATTTGCTTTGTTTATAATTATTATTATTATTATTATTATATTAATTAATTATTTATTATATATTATTATTATTATTATTATTATTATTATTATTATTTATTATTATTATTATTATTATTCATTCCTCTTCCCCACTCACTAATTATATATATTATAATATATATATATATATATATATATATTATATATATATATATATATAATATATATATATATATATATATATATATATGATATATATATATAATTATATATATATAACCAATATATATATATATATATATATATATAGTATATATATATATATATATATATATATATATATATATATATATATATATATATATATATATATATAATATATATATATAATATATATATATATTATGAGGGACGATGCTGAAAATTACGTTGGAGTATACGAGTGGAAAATCTGGTTGTCATGCTATTGGAGTACAGCTTTTGTTCGGAGACTTGTATTATAATAGGAAATTGACCCCGTATACGCGCGTCGCTGGCGGGAAGATATTTTTAAATTGCGTTATTCAATGAGAAACTGTCATGCTAGCATTAGTTTAATATAAGTGTTGACATATGAAGAATTTTAAAATTTTCTTAGATTTTAACACTATAACTTGGCGTAATTTTGTTTCCTTGTTCTTTTTATTAGTTTGTAAGCATTTTTTTTCTATATAATAAGAATTTAGCCAAAGTTCTAAATTTCTTTGGTCATGCTCTGCATGACTTGCATCCTTGAATGGCACGCACTGATTATATATTATATTATTATATATATATATAATTTATATATATATATATATATATATATATATATATATATATATATATATATATATATATATATATATATATATTATATATATATATATATAAAAATTATATATATATTATATATAGATATATAATTATATATATATAAATTATATTATATATATATACATAATAATCATATATATATATATATATAGCTAATATATATTATATATTAATATATATATATATTATATATATATTATATATAGTATAAATATAGGTACATCTATATCGACAAAACATCAACTAATAAAACTGAGGTCCTTGATTATTTGGAAATCGGATCATAATCGATGATAATTCAAAAGGTAATATCAGTTCATAGTTAAATTATTAAGCTAAATTTTAAAGATATAAAAATTATTTTTAAATTAAATTAAGTGTGTCTGTATACAAAATGAATATAATAAAGGAAAACATGAATATAATTATTTTTATTCTCCTATGAATCTATAAGTCCCCGTTCTATATTTTAATTATCTTCTGTTAGTTCTCCCTACTCTCCTATCTAAGATTTTTTAATCTATCCTTAACTCACAGTTCCCAAATCATCTGGAGTCTTATTCTTTATTTTTGATATACAAATGGATTATTTGAATATTTATTTCCATATCTTATATATAAATGGTCTCCTGTCTTTAGGTGCTAGTGAGAAATAGTAGCCTTGATTAATTTAATTTAACAGTACCGTGGCTTTTGGCAGAATATGACATACATCGATGCTCTCCAAATTCGTTTATATTCCTCCAATTTTTTTAAATGTAAGTTTTCTCTCAAATTGTTCCATATCGTTTGCTGTAAATGGGACCTCGTGGCGGATTTGAAGTTTTGTTTTTCAAGGTTTTGAATTTTCTCTCTTAAACTATCCCTGATTTTCATTAATTACTTTCTAGACTAATCTTCAAACAAAATTTTTTGTAGGTTTGACGATTCAACTTTATATTCTTCCCCCCATTTCTCATCTAGGGTTTCCTCTTGAAATATAACATTCCGATTCTATTCCTGTTGAATTATATAGAATTATTAGGTGCTGTCATCTTAACATAGGGATAATCATTTTTTAAAAAACTTCAAAATTTCACCTTTCATATATATCTCTCGCGAAAACATTCCCAAAGGTTTATTTTTTTTGATATAATATATTTCTTAGAAGCCTCATTTCAGAGGGTTACCTCAAAGAAATTAGGAGTTCCGTTATTTTGTGAGAATTTTCTTCTCCCTCACAGTTACTACAACTATATAAGACCTTATTCATTCTTTTACTGAATTTTTCTTTCATGTATGTGGTGTTTCAGTTCTGCATATATTTTGGACAGAGTCTAACTATGTTTCAAAAGACTTTGGTCCTCTAACTCTTATTATTTACACCACCATTACAACTCAATCGCCTTTGCAGAAATTTGATATCAAACTTGGCTTCTCCAAGCTTGCTCGATCCGGTGCCTCTTAATTTTCAGCCACCTTTGTTATGTGGAATTATCTGTGTTCATCCATTTCCATTATTGTAATTAAATTTCCTCACCTATGCATTGTGTTTCAAGTGTTCTCTTTTGCTTTTTCCTACTCCCTCCTTAAATCTGATCAAGCCTATGAACGGTAACAAATGTGTAAAGAATGTTTATTCTTACTCCATGTATCATATTCTTTTTGAAAGTTATTCCTTTCCGAAATATTTTCTCTTGTAATATCTTTATTCGAAAAGTTTGCAGCAAACTAAACTGCTGACATTATTTAGTTTTCTAAAAAAATATTAAACCCAAAATATACAATATACCAATATAACAATATATAACAAATAATATATTATATATATTATATATATAATATATATATATAATATATATATATATACTATATTATATATATATATATACTATATATATATATATATATATATATATATATATTATATATTATATATAGTATATATATATATAGCTATATATATATGTATATTGACAATCTTTTTAATAAATAGTGAGTATGGTAGCTAGCGGTATTTTGGATTTGTTGAGGATTGAGTTCCAAAAGGTCTTCAGAAAGATTGGTTGTGGAGTTGTTGGTATGTTTGCATTTAATGATATTATTTTTCAAATTCCTTTATATGCAGTTAGTGTATGTGAAATATGCCATTATTAGCGATAAATTATCATATATTTCATGCTTATTTGATTCTCTACTGAAGAGTTAAGGCTTAACGATTTGCATTTCGTGTGTTTTAAAGAGAAATAATTATATAACCAAATGAACTTGGCTAATATATTCAAAAACTTCTGTGCACAGAAACAACATTTGATATGACAATAATAGGACGCAGGTATGCTGGTTCATTTGTTTCTTATTTTTTTTTCATCCTTTTTTCGTAATTTATTCTTTTTTTCAGGTACAAGCCTAAAGGTTTTATTTTCAACGTTCATCGAAATGTTTCTCCTCTTCGCTTGGTTTAGATAGAAGAATTTTAAAGGTTTTCTATTATTTTAATAAAGGAATTTAATTTAGATTTTATTACCTATTTTAATTTGTTTATCTTTATTACTTTGATTATCATTGTAAGTAATATTTTTTTCTGTTATTTCTTCAAAATCTGAACAGTTGACAAATTTTTTAATTAAATTTAAAAAAATATTTATAATAAAATGAAAAAAATTATATTTTATCGTAATGAATATTATTTACTTTAAAGGATAGATTTTGTCATTTGTTTTTGGCTATTATTAAATTTTAAAAACTTTGGAAATAGTTTGTTTTCCCATTAAGGTAGCTTTTAGACTAGCCGTAAATATTCGTTGAAGAAACTCGGCCAATTTTTTTTTTATATGTTCAGAGTTTCAAAAATTACAAAATATTGGAATCTCTCTCTCTCTCTCTACTCTCTCTCTCTCTCTCCTCTCTCTCTCTCTCTCTCTCTCTCTCTACTCTATATCTCTCTCTCTATCTCTCTCTCTCTCTCTCTCTCTCTCTCTCTCTCTCTCTCTCTCTTTTAAATATGATTTATATATTATATAAATTTTTATAATAAATTGGAAATTATCATAAAACTTTATATATATATATATATATATATATATATATATATATATATATATATATATAATTATATCTGTTTATATATATATATATATATATATATATATATATATATATATATATATCTATACGATGTCAAAAAATAAAGAAATATATATATATATATATATATATACAAAAGTTTGCAAATATAAATGTAAACATTATTATTATTATTATTACTATTATTATTATTATTATTATTATTATTATTATTATTATTATTATTATTATTATTATATTATTATTATTATTATTATTATTATTATTATTATTATTATTATTATTATTATTATTATTATTATTATTATTATTATTATTATTATTATTATTATTATTATTATTATTATTATTATTATTATTATTATTATTAATATTATTATTATTATTAATATTAATATTAATATTAATATTAATATTATTATTATTATTATTATTATTATTTATTATTATTATTATTAGAGATATTGCAACGAGCTGGAATAGCACTTATCAAATGCAGGAACATCGAAAACCTTGAAAGCTTTACAGTTCTGTATAGCTGGCCTTCCTGATATTCAAGTTCTAATTGCAAATGACGGACAATTGCCCTATAAAGTTTTAGCGGAAGGTAGTTCTGTACATTTTTTTGTGATAACTATGAACATCTGAAGTAAGGAAAAATGCAATTTTTATAAATGAACGTATAGTAAATTGACAAAACAACAGTTCAGTTTTATCTGAGGAGAAGATTGTGGAAGGTAACTTTAATTTCTCAAGCCTTATTCTGTACAAGATACAAACATAATTATAAAGTCTTATTATTAACTTATTAAGCACAAACTTGTTTGCAATTCCATACTCAAACAAAGGAATGAATATGTATACTTATAAATAAAGAAAAACGATAGTGTTATTTTAAGTATATTAACAATCAATACTAGACAAAACGGGAATTACTCGAAAGTTTTACCGATAACCGCCGGAGTCTGAAAACAACAGTGAAACATTTAGTTAAAAATTATTCAACATTTTAGTATTAAATATTTGAATAAGACATAAATATGTATTTATTTTTAATTCATTCACAACATCATAAAAAGATATCGGTAAACATTTTAAGAAATTTGTAAAATATCTCGATTGTGCTAAGTCATAATATCGATATGTATTGATATTTATCGATAACATACCGATTTATGGTAGGAAGGGGAATATAGAACATCGGTGAGTAACTTATTAAAGTTATTCTGCGTATTTATGATAATATCAAACATTTAACCATTAATTTACGCAAATTTTAAACTTTGTTAATAAATTATTATCGAAATCGCAATCGAAATCTCTTGTTTGACCTCTTACATTGAAGTCATACTTTGATACCACTTTGATCTCTTGAATTGATATATTTTGATACCTCTTTGACCTCCTATATCGAAGTAATAATAGGTAAATGTCCGTTGTGACTTTTGGTCCTGCCATTCGTGTCATATCTATATTTATCACCTAACCTTAAACCTTAATTGTGAATAACCTCATACAGCGTCATTCTTTATTACCACCTAACATAACTTAAAGTGGATGGGAATGACATTCACAGATGTCATCTACTTAGTAAACGTCATTTATTATAGTTATCATTTACTTTTAAGTTTTAACGTTATTTAAATTTATTGAATGTCATTTAATTAATTCATTAATTATTAAGTTTTTATCGTCACCAACCCTCCGTTTTCCTATTATTCACTTATTATTCATTGTAAATTCATTGTAAATTCATTGTCGTTCTTTATTTTAAATTTAATTAATTAGTCATTACTGGTGTGATACGAATTCGAGTTTAATCATATGCACTCCTTCCACATTCTACTTGTAGATTCAGTTGATCGAAATCTCTTGTTTCAATTAACATTAATCATACACCATCTCACCCCTATCCTAGTTTTCCTACTGGATGTCTCTTACTTTTTTCTACCTATTCAGGCATCATCGTTTTATGACTAATTCTTTCGTCATGGCTTGATGGCTCTAGGCATTAGCGGTACAGTACTAATCATGTTTTGAATATTGTTTTGTAAATGTGGTATTATTAAACTGGTGTTTTTTCAAATAAATCTCATTAATAGTGTTTATATTTATAAAACTGTGGTTTTATTGTATGACCGGTTTTAAGCTAGAGCATTGAAAGAAACACAACAGAAAAAAATAAGTTTTTGTTTTAATAATGTATAGTAGTTTCTCTAGATTTTTGCTGCAACCTTCATTCATTAAAGGATATTGATCATTTAGTATTATTTATGTGTCACAACCGTTTTTAATGGGGTGAAATGCAATACCTCCCCTCACATCCTTTTATTTTATAATAGAATAATATATACAGCCTCTTTACAGTGAATATAAACGAAAG
Source organism: Trachelipus rathkii (assembly GCA_015478945.1). Lineage (NCBI taxonomy): Eukaryota > Metazoa > Arthropoda > Malacostraca > Isopoda > Trachelipodidae > Trachelipus > Trachelipus rathkii. The sequence continues at coordinate 6,754 of JABUQX010135271.1, read as the reverse complement.
GTTTGCATGAGACCGCCTATTATGACCCAAGGTAACTTATGATCATTCACCCCCTCGGCTAATCACGATTATATCCGAGTACTCGGTCGTGTGCTTGTTAGGTGTAATCGTGGTTAGGGTTAATCTCGGTTTAATTGTGGAGGCTGGGACCACGCTTCATCCACCAATTAATTCCGAAAACTTGCTTTGTTAAGTTAAATATCTGCTTTTAAAATATTTGTAAAATTTGAGTTTTACTTTTCTAAAGCATTTTCCTTTTTGTTAAATTTCCTTTCTCTTTGTTTATTTGATCATTTGTTATACATATTAGCATGTTTTGTTTTAATAATGGCGCTTCAACTTGTAGTCTTTAAGTGCAGCAACAAATTCCGCACATATAACGCAAAGAGCTTTATCATTTTCAAGCTTGAAAAAAGTACTTGTAATTCCACCCCTTATTGAATTTACAATATTTATCCAATTTTTTTCTTCCTTTCACTCATGGTTGCTTTCTCTTTAAAAGGGGTTAATGAAATTAGAAAATAATACAAATGCAAAGACGCCGTACAAAACACGCTTCATCAAACTTTTACTCTCGCATAAACAAAATTAAGATCGTGTCAAATCTATTTGCCGTACCGTGCCAAACCTTTATACTGATTTAAAGGCTTTAGCCATGTTTCAATCATCGAAAACGCTAAAATCTTGTAGGTAATGGCCTTACGATTATTTGATATACTGTGACGTTTTTGGAAATAAATAAAAGAAAAAATTAAAATCTTATAGTTTCTATTTTAAACTAGATCCTTTGTTACTCGAAATATGCCTAAAAATAAAGATTTTACTAACTTGGTCGCGGGCTATATGTTGAAAATTGTAGGGAACTTTCGACCCACGGGCCATATTTTGAACATAGAAGGGTCACCTTCTGCCAACGACCATGTTCTGCCTGGTCCCTGTGTTCCACGGTTAAATGAAGACAGTACAATGGCGACCTAAAATAATGACCAGTTTTTAGTATGAAATTAGATTGAAGGAAATGGGCATATTTTAAAAGAAAAGACTTTTTAGAAGAGATGTGATTCAAGGCTATAAATTTGTTCCACATCTTAGCTATACTAAGGAGAGCTAGGAAAAATAATTTTTTTTTAGAAGACAATAAAAAGAAGTAGCAGAGGTTGCAACAGGTAAATAAAAAAGGATCCATTTTGTTACGATTTGGGAAAATACTTCAGCTACCGAGCATGATATGACATGCTAGATAAATAATAACACTCAACTTTTAAAAATAGGCTAGATAGGCATATAACTGATTTGTGTATTATATAATTAATGATAATTGTTATTACTTTAACTTTTTCCAATGGGATTTTCTGTTGAGCTGTAGGTCTATCAGCAATTAAATAAAAGTAAAACATTGTTTGTTGACCTAATTAGTAGTTAGGTATTATTCATAGTATTTATAGTATTTATAGTATTTATAGTATTCGTACATTCATTTTAACTTAAATTGCATCTACTGAGGAATAGGATGGTAGTGGTTTTAAAAATTTTTTATTCAAGAAAGTAATTAACCATTTTATTTACAGTAAGGAAAAATGTTTACATATTTACTGTAGATTTCAAAAGGCATTTAACAGAAAGGAAATAAATTTCTGTTGTGGTCGGAGCCCGAGGCGGATCTGGAAATAAATCTCAAATTCCGGCAAGACGGAAAATCTGATACATTTCTTTCTAGTCGTAACGAAAATTACTGACATATGGCTTAAACAAAA
>JABUQX010135270.1:10000-27319 GCA_015478945.1 Trachelipus rathkii | reverse complement strand
ATTGTGTTGTTAACGTTCTCGATTAACTTTGAAATTGTCCCACCCCTGACCCTTTATATATCTCTTATCATATAGATTTTTTTACTGCTTAATAATTTCCCTTTATTCTTAGATATCTTTCTGATGTGAAAAAATTTTAGTGTTTTTTTTTGTTACAATCGAGTGATACAGATTGGTAGCTCTTGATGCCATTATCCGATCAATTTATATTTGTGTAGTATGCATAATTTCTGATCCTTGCAGTGTCTAGCGTTTTTTTTATTCATTCAATCGTAAAGAATTTAGTGTATTTAATCCTGATATAATATGGTGATTAATTTTCGAATGTAGGAATAAAGAATAAAATATTGCTGAGTGTATGTGATTGGAAAGGCACGTAGGTTATTAAAGCATGTTGTTTTTTTTAATTATAATATGTTAATATATATTATGTGTGCAAATATTATTTGCATTGTTATTGCAAAGCGTCGTCTGTAAAGGCGAATTTGCAACGGCATAGTGTCCCGCAGTGTTGCTATATTTTACTAGCAGGTAAGGTTGTGTATTATTGAAATTTATTTTAGTCAAGGCTCCCAAGTATTTGCCAAATAGTATTACTTATGTTAACAAACCTAGAAAATGATTAAATATTAAATATTTTATTGTTTAACATATTGTTAATGGTTAATTAAAGTCTCAATTTTTATTTGAAAAATAAGGTTTGTTTAAAATACTAATAGCAACCTTTGCATTAGAACTAAACAGCTGTTTATTATGTCAGCTGTTACTGCATTTGTCTTGTACACACTGAAAATCGACGCCTTTTGTAATTGTTAGAATGACTGAATTTTCAAGAGTAAATATTTATAATCCCTTGCCTAGATCAGAATAACTATCATAATTATGTTGGGTTTTGAATCTCATAGATATATTTTGTATTATTTATATATATTATTGAACATAAATATCATATTTTTATATATACATATTTATGGGGCGAAAATTTATATAAATTTAATGATAAGAGATTTTTACTGATATTTTTATTTTTTAAAGCATAGTATATATAATATATTATATAGTATTAATATATAATATAATATTATATAATAATATATATATATATATATATATATTACTCTTTAATAAAGCTATACATAAATTAGTATAGATACTATTATAATCTTATATATATATATAATTATATATATAAATATATATTATATATATATATATTATATTTATAATATTATATATAATTGGTATTATTAGTATTAAGGGTTCTATATTTGCAGTGCGCATGTATGGGGATATCTACGGACATTCGACTACATGTTCATGGATTTATAAAAACCTGTTGACATTTTTGAAATATACATAATATTAGAGCTATAGTATGTATATAGGTTTTCTATATGTATACTAATTAGGAAAAATAAAATTTATATTATATTAAATATATATATATATATATATTATTTAATATATATATATGAATTATATATAATTGTATTTGGTCTGAAGGTTCTATATTTGCTGTGCGCAATGTATGCGGTACCTAGGACATCCGACTACATCGTTCATGGATTTATAAGACCCTTGTTATAAGGGTAGTACTGAAAGAAAAAAGTTTGCAAGACATTAAAGATTTTTTTTTATTAAATACTTAAACAAACAATTCCAGGAGTATTTGTGTGTTTAACTGTTTACTATTTTGTTTTTGGCAATATGTTTTAATTTATTTTACATACTAAAGACATTGATTTCATGATCAAAACATTGGTCATTAAGCAAGTTTATTCATTGATAAGAATTAATTTTTGGCTGAATTGTTTTCACATAAGTCAAAGAACTCGGTCAGTCAAACCGTTGTTTCACTTGAAGGGTCTCCAGAGAGATAAGTTTGGTGAGTTTTAAGTATAAAATTGCATTATAATTATTGCACAGGCTGGAACTCATCTTACCAAGGCAGGGTGCAACCTCAGAAATACAGGTTTTGAGAAGTTCAGAAGGATACAAATAAGATCCCCTTTTCTTAGTATAAAGAGAGCAGAATTTTTTCCCATAGGAAGAGTAAGTTTATGACACCTCATTCAATTTCTTTTTAACCAATCGCACTAACTATACAATATATTATTATTAAAAAACGCAAGATCAGCATTTATTTAATGTATGATTTTGATGCTTTTTCAAGCCTCCTGAAGATATTTCTTTCAACAGAAGATAATTTTCTTTAAATTATTCTTGAAATAAATATTAAACAATTGTTTTTAGTATTTAAAAGCTACCAATCTTTCGTCCGCGTACCACTTCGGACATTTTCAAATAATAAATAATTTTATTTTAATATTTTAAAAATTATTTTGATAATAAATACATTTTATTCTATAGTTGAAAGTACGAATTATAAATAAATTAAAATTATTAACATATAGGATATTATTAAGTAACTCACATGAAAATTTTGATCATTTAAAGATGTTCAAAAAAAATTGGACATTGCGATTTAATTATTAATTTTAATGTTATATTGGTTTATTGTTCCTTAAGTGAAGCAGATCGAGTCCCTAGTCGCATATTCATAAAAATCATTCATTTATTTCTTGCTTGATGTGAAAGCCCTTACTATTTAATGTATTTATTTAAATATTTACATTAAAGTCATGCAATTAAAAAGGTTGAAATATTTTGCCTCAGGAGTATATACTTATTGCGACATTTTACTTCATGTTGAGGCGTCATTCTGGTATCGATATTAAGTGAGGCGTACATTCAATATTTCAGAACATTGAAATCGTTACACACACGTACTTAACTCTCCACCATCCGAAAGCGAATACTATTATCCACTATATATCGCTACATCATATTTCTGTAGTTATAATATACTATACTATAATTATTACAATACTTCATCTCTTATTCGAATTATTATTTAGACCTAATCTTTCTTATTTCACATCATTTTAGGCATTTCTTGTATCTATTTTAATACTCCTTATAATAATAATATACAATAATATATAATAATAATAATAATAATATAATATATATAAATATATTATATATGTCGTAATACTTTAAACTTAAACTTAAAGTTAAAATATAAATCGGCTTATGGCAAATTTTATACTCTATTAATATATATATACTTTTAATATATACGAAGAGTTCTATAGTAATAATTACTATCTATATATATACTATATTAAGAATATAACTTTATATTAATATATATCTATATTAAAATAATTATATAAATAATAGTATAATAATATATATATATTAGATATATATATTATATACGTAATATTATATTAATATATATACAATATATATAAGTAACATCTATATATATATATAATAGCTATACTATACTTATATTAACCACAGTTATTGGCTCGAGGTCATTCACTACCGAACCGCGAGCCTGGTCCACTGTATCTAATCTTACCCCGACGTTTCAACACGTTGTAGGTTACATTTTATAGCAGTCTCTAAGGTTTTATTATATTAAAAGGTTTCATGGTTTCATTGTGTAGGTTTTCACAAACCTTATTTATATTGCCAGATCAAGATGTTTATAAATTCTTTTAAATAGAAACAAGTCTAAAAACTTTTCCCCATTTAAAGGAAAACTCCACAACCGCAAGTGACTCCGGTATACTTCCTTCGAAATCTCCTTTTACCTTTGCTTGAGCTCGACCTGACTTATTATGAAGGGGCTCGAGCCCGTATAATACATGGGTTAGTCCGGTAGGATTGGGAGTAACAATGACATATCCCGTGTCAATTAGGGCTGGGTCTGCGCGCCCTGTACTCAGCCTGTCTTTCCGCTAACTGTTGACTGGTGTACTATCCGGGTGAAGTCTCGCTCTCTCTTGACAACATTGGGGTGTCTCCCGCGCCTTATCACGCATCGGCAGTCCCGCGTGCCTCGCTCTATCTGCAGTGGGGGGCATTTATCCTCCGAGCGGTCGCTATGCTTTGTGAAGGAGTTCTTGTACATTTCGTCATTTTAGCGTCCGTATTATACCCCTCCCCTGGAAGGCTATTATACAGTGTGAGCACAGCACCACACACACACACACCACACACCACCCACACACACACACACACAACAAGCCTCATACCCATCGCTCGGCAAGCTTACACACTTGCTCAAGGCTGACTACATTCAGAGTAGTTAGTGCGCTGCGTTTTAGCCGAACCGCCGCATACATGTGGCGGTTACAACCCTAACCGTGCACACCGGTTTACCTTACTTACATGACTACTTATTTACTCATGATAGCTACTTACTTGTCAATGATGCTACTACTTACCACGATGTGTCTAACTTAACTTTACCTCTTTTCACGAGTAGAGAAGCGAGCTCAGTTTCAATGGCTTATAGTACGATCTTATATAAGCTTCTTCCCGTCTTCTTCTTTCATATGGCTCTGTTTACTATTATTATTATCATTACTTATTATTATTATATACTTATCTGTCTTCTGTATTACTTATTATCTCGTATTCTGAGTTAATGTATTAATATATTATTTACCCATTACCCTTATATTATGGTACTATTACTAAGAGTGTGTATCTTATATTTACTATATTATTATTATTATCATTATATTGATTATTATAATAAATTAATTATTGATGATATTATTATATTTTAATGATTTATATTATTACATGTATGATACATCTTTGTTATTTAATTTATGATTGCTATTATCAATATTATTTAAATTTATGTATATGAAGTAACAAATATAAAATATTAGCGATGATATAATGTAGGGCACTTTTTTATTATTCTTTATTTTAATTTCTATTATTGTCGATTCTTTAATGAATCCGCTTTATTTGTTAGTTTTAATCGGTTATGTTTTAATTTTCACTTTTAAATTTAGTAGTTGTTAAAATGCCTTTATAACCTGGATATGACACAGGTGGTTAAAATCTGTTACAGAAGACGTTTGGTCCGGGTGTTGTCTTATGATTTCCAAAATGTTCAGATACGCCTTGGGTCTTAATTTTCCATTCTGCGCCTGAGGCTGTCCTAGAATTGACAACACCCCAGTTTCAGGTGCGTCTCTCTCTGTGTGCTGTCTCTCTCTTCCCCCCCTCGGTGTGCCGGTCGTGCTCTCTCGATCGCCTCCCTGCTCCCTCTCTCTCTCGCGTCTCCTCTCCTCTCTCTCTCTCTCTCGTTCTCTTCTCTGCGTGTCTCTATATCATATGTATAGTCACTCACTAAATGAGTGCAGGATTATATATAGGTTATATATATATTTATAGTATAGATATATGATACTATAATATTCATATAGTTATATATATAACGGTATATATTATACAATATATATTCATATATTATAGTAATATAAGTATATATAGATAGTATACGGCAGATATGAACCGTCCGCGGTCAGAAGTTCGCCCGCGTGGGCTTGCGACTACTCCGGGAGGGAGTCGCCACATCTGTTACACCGGCGATCTTCGGTGTTTCGTATTCACTTCTGTAGCTTTCTTGTATAGGTTGTGAGCGTCGACTCGCTGTGTGATGTGACGTCACGCTACGCTGGTGAACTTGTGATGGGCGTTCGGTGGGCACATTTTACAAAAATCTATTCCATATTATGGCGAACCAACAGTTCTCGTCGTTCTAGTGCGCTCCTCGTGCGCACCGTAGATAACGACACTTCTCTATCTGCGGTTAGAGTTAGACTTGCGTCATCGTTAAGCCTCAGGTGACTTGGCTTGTGTTCCTTCTGGCAGCTAACTTAGTTCTCTGAGGGGAGTGGTTTAGATACGGTACAAGGAGGGGCGCTGGGACAGTACGCAGGTTTATATTAGATCAGGAGGATGGTGAATGAGCCACTTATCCAGCTGATCAATGAAATTAGTTAGGTTCGTCAATTGTACATATGAGTAACTTCCATGCTTGTACTGTGTGCTGATAGCCTCAGTGCTACAATGATATATGATTTTAGATTTTCGTTGTTGTAGGTTTTAACGGAACCTCCCGTCCGCCAGCAGCTTGATAATAAAAATATGCGAATAATCGTTGAAAAGGGAGTTTGAAGAGGTACTCGCCAAAATATCTACATAGAGTAAGATAATCGCAATAATTGAATAAATCAATTATTAATAATGAACTTTAATAATAATAATAACAAGTAATAATAGGTAAATAATCAATAATAATAATATATATAATATAATGAGATAATAATAATAATATAATGAATAAATAATTATAATATAATAATAATGTGTGATGATAAAAATAAATAAATATGATATATTAAGGATTAATTTAACTACTGTATATATTATAATATAGGTATTAAGTTGTCGTTCATCGATATAAGTGTGGCATGGATCTATATATACCAGTGAGTACTACTATATAGATAGATATAGTAGTACAGGTTCACTATTCTGATAAGGGTAGTGTATAGTAATTGAACACGATTTCGACCAATCTAGGGGAAGCAGAAAGGTGTGGCCCTGAAATCACTAAGCAGCGTAAAGAAAACAAGAAGAAACGTGCAGAGAAGAATGACATCAGTTTAGGTGTCGATTATATCGTGGAGTCTATGGCTCCTCCAGGTACATTCCTGACGCGGTCGAAGACAGTCCTATTGTCTTCATGGGTGATTAGCGAGTAAGCTTTGATGCAGCGTGTGAGTCTGCGGCATTATCTTATTATAAGGAAAAATTGTACAAATTATTTTTAGGTCATCTTAAACTAACACAAGGAAAGATAATGAATTAATTAAAGTATTGTGAAAAAGAAAACAGTTTTTATTTTTAAGGACGAGCAAGTCAGTAAGCATAAATTAACTTATGTTTAACCCCCCCCATGAAGTTTTAATTTTTAAGAAACATTAATTTGTTTAAAACAGATTAATAATTATAATGATAATGGTAGTAATGGTTATAATATTGATGGATAATATAATACGGTAGTTATTAGATATAATATTCACTTTATAAAGTAATATATTTTGTTATATATATAGTATATATATTATATTATTATATATAATGGGTACTGTCTTTGATAAGATAGGATACTATATTAATGCTAGAATTTATTCGTGGTTCTGTATCTATAGCAGGGTTACAAGTATACAGCCGTGTTAAAAAAAAAAAAAATGTGTTGTTGAACATACTAAAAGACAATGATGTTATCGGCTTCTAACATTAATACTATATTATATATATATATATTATATATTATATTATAAGTAGTAGTAGTTATATATATATAGAAGTTATATATATATATTATATTATATACAATATATCTATATATGAAATTACAATAGTTAATAGTATGTCTGTGTAGGCTTTGAGGCTACGGTGCTGGTACATAGCAGTCACGGCTCAAGACTTTTTTTATCTAAGGTATTATCAGTCAGTTCGTGTCTGAACTTCTTTTATACTATTAATTAAAAGACATTTTCACCTCCCCTTGCTGACCTTAAAGATCTTGTTCGGTACTTTTACCTCCCTATAATACTTGGATGTGTTCACATATGGTTTATCCGAATCGTCCATTTTGAACATTTCATTATGAGCCGTAGGTAATCCGTCCTCTTCATACATCTGTTTCATAGCTAACACTGTAACGTCTTCATCCTTTATTTCATTGTAGAAACGGTTATTATCATTCATCATGAGCCATTCCCTATTTGATGTTTTCTCAACATCCTTAACCGTTTTATCTATTACGATTTTCAGCATCCCATCATGATTTACGATATCCTTCGTCGTACTGTTTAGCGTTAGACCCTTAGCTCTAACTATGTGCTCTACACCTCCTCCGTCTTTCTTTACCAATCTTATAGCGTACGACTTAGGTCCCGTGCACACGAAACTATCAGCCATAAACTCCCCACCAATCTCATCAGTTAAATCTCCTAGAAACTTCCCTGTTGGTGGTACATATTCACCGGGACGTGCTATAAATATGCAACTATCCGTATCACAGTATAATACACGTTGCCCTAAAGAGTCCATAACGTTATATAACTCCACTCTCGCGTAAGCTGTGACGAATGCGGCGATGGGAATATTAGCTGATTTAGGTGTATGATCAGCGTACTTAGTATAGCGTACAGAAACAATATGTTTCTGTCCTGCAACGGTGATATTGAGAATCTCAATATCGGACCGCTCGGTTAAGGCCCATACTTCGGCATAGCTATTGCATATAATGTCCTCATTACACGCCGCTCTCTCCCCAAGCTTCCCCCAAAGTGAGTTTAGGAACAGTTTTGCTATGTACCGTAAGCAAGGGTTGCTTTTGATCATAGCTTTATCGAGTTTCACACCCTCAATTCTTTCAAACTCGGCTATGAAGAGATCTTGCTGCTCCTCAGTGAGTGGAGTACCGTCGTCATTGACAGGAAATCCAGAGGCTTCAGTTTTCCATTTTAGGAACAACTTGATATACTCGTCAAACAGCCCACTCGTACGTGTAAATGTCCATATCTCGTGTATCTTCTTGATTTTATATCCTTTAAGTACCGCGAGTTTCAATTCTGGGGTTGTATACACACCCGAAATCTCTCGTTGTTTTTCGGTATGGTTACACAGACCCTCGTAACCTTGCTCTGTACACGTACGGCAAAGGGTGAAGATCAATCGTTTATCGTATTTACCAGGCAAAACCGGTATGTACAAGTTCTGAGGAGGGAGAACATCAACGTAAGCTACACCGAAATAAGTGGTCTCCATGTCTTCGATATATTTTTCGATCGTTGGTAGTTCGCGGCCAACAAGTTTGGTAGGAATCCCCGTAGGGTACTCCTTGGTTTTCTGAACCGAGGGGTAGAGTGAAGTGAAGTCGTAATAATATATCTTCACCTCCCCCTTGGTGGAAGGGTAATAGTAAACGAACGGTTCTGTGCGACCTCCGTACAATGCATCACCGATACACAACCGCTTATTAGCTACACCGTCATCTACTTCGCGCACATATTTTCCTAAATTCATAGTTTTTTCCTCACCCCCCTTAGTTACAGTCACAGTACCCTCCTTTCGCATGGCTTCCCATTCACACTCCCAAATTCTTACAACTTCATAACCAGCTCTTTTATACGATGCTTCTTGTAACATAGCCATTCTATAAAGATCGAGACTCGATGTTTTACCTAAATTTTTACGACCTTTCTCACAGTACTGATGGCCATGCCAAATACACCCATGAAACAAGTACACAATCTTCTTCATAGCCACATTACCCATACCTCTCCATCGCTGAGCATTCCTGCCTTTCAAATCACCATCTACTCTAAGCGCTCTCAAACCTACGAAATCCTCCCCATCAATAGCTGTGTATTCGGTAACCGGTACCTCAGCATATCCATCAGGCTGAAGACACTTATTCTTAATTTTAAATACTCGCTCACCCCCATTCCTAGCATGCTCGATATTTTGTCCCGTATACATCTCCATGAACTCCAGCCATCTAATGCCTTCGTATGAATAGTTCTTCCCCCCTCCCCTCCCTATATGAGCTATAGTGTTATTCGGCATAAATTTAGTTTTAAATACTCTGAAACACAATGAAGCTATCGTACAACAATCATCCAGACAATCTATTTTATACGTGTTAAGGAATATTCCTCTAAACTTTTCAAAACACCGTCTTAGAATGTCGACGTCTTGTACACAGTACTTCGTACATTCTGATTTAATATCGTAGTCTCTATTTTCATAACTGGCCCACCATTCATCAAAATCCTTTTTCTCACTTTCACTCATCAGATCAACTTCAAACAATGTTTTATCGGGAATAGGTCCTATATAATTTATAGTGTCCAGAGTGAGGAATCTGTATGGGAAGAAACCTTTAGCCAGATTACCCTCTATCCCCATACATTTAGGTAGTTTTTTCAAAGCGCAAGGCATGTATAATAATGTATCTTTGAAATGAATATTGTGCTGACTGGTCAATGTGATAATTTTAGTCCCTCGCTTTATTGGGTTAGTCGATATTGAACTCGCCCAGGGTCTAGCTAGCAGTTTGCTGAAGACAAACTGCGTATCAAATTTTGAACCATTGTGTGCGGCAACTATTATTGTATCTTTTTTATGTTTTGAAGCAAAGAGGGCGAGATATTCTATAAATTTATCCACTGGACATTTACCATACACATCAGTGGACGTTAAATCTAAATGAAAAGTTTCCATACGTCTTACACCACAATTTTCACATTTATTCTCATTTACCAGTTCCTTATTGCTACATTTATAACAAAGCAGCATGCTCACCAACAAATAAGGAATCATGTCAACTATAGCTTTCCCATTCTCATCCACTCTATCATTATGATTATACGTCTCTATATCATAATATATGGTATATACATTCTTTGCCCGTTCATTCACTTTCAATTTTTTCATGAAACATTTATGTCTACCATCATCAGGATCATACTTCGAACCACACGTGAAACATTGTATATTCTTACAATCATGCTGTTTATTACCATACTTATCAGCTGTATACAAAGTGTCACAATCTTTACATATTTTTACTTTCACGCAAACCTTTTTTTGATGGAGTTTGAAACACGATTCATTATAGAATTTTCTATTACATTTACTACAGTGTCTAAGAGGGACAGGATTATTTAGATTACCCTTACATTTATGCGTGAAGCACTGACCGCATCTATACTCTTTACAATCATTCATTAAATGCACAGCCATATTATCTACAAAACTGTAACATTGAGGACAGAATACGGGGGACCTAATACCTTCTGCATTACGAATAGATAATTTAATAGAGTCAGGTTTGGGGAAAGGATAGTAAAAATGTGTTGTAGCCGCATCAAAACCTATTATATAAAGCGGTTTATCTCTATCATTCTCTTGTGGTTTATACATAACGTGCATCTCACCATAGCGGTCGTTATTGTACACAAAAAGTCTACAACCTAATGTTCGTTCAATCAGGGGAAACTTATCAGGGGATAAAGGATCTGTATACTCTAGACCGCACCACCTAGCAATATCCTCGCCTAAGGTTGCGATTGTGGAACTGTGCACATTTTCTATAGGCATCGACGGGTTCATTGTAAGAAGTTTGTGGCACACGGCAATAGCTCTAAAACCGCAACCTACATCGTCTACTTCGCGAGTGTTGTCACTGGATCTCATATGTCTTTTGATAATGTGACTATTCCCGAAACCAACTCCTCCGGGAAGTAACGGACCCTGACCTTGCGGATTGTGGAGAACTTGCACCTCAGCTATAAAGTCGCTGAAAGTAGCTTCATCACCCGACTGAAAAGAGGCCGCTAATCTTTCTGTTAAATGAGGAATTAAATCTACCATATTCATTTTAGCATAAGGGATGTTTACATGATACGATCTACCATCTTTATCGTAGAATGTAAACCACACTCTTACCTCGTACTGGTTATGCGCTACATCCCGTTTTAAATATTCAATAATATCGTGAATCACCCTCATGAATGCATCCCCTAAATCCATCCCTTCCCTGAACACTCTGTCAGTGTTCACATGAATATTATACTTATGCACATCAACGATCCCAGAGAGAGTAGCGAAGGCTCCTTTTTGCACCTCTGTTACGTCCGCTGTGAAATCTCTGTCATTTCCCTCCTCCCTCTCTAGTGGTGGAGTTTCTGTTTGCTGAAGATTACCATCTCTATTCTGTAAAAACGGAATCGTCATGAATATTTTTTTTTATTTAAGCTATATAATATTATTATTTTCAGTAATTCATATTTTCATAGTCTAAATAAATAACTAATGCTCACCATAGAAGTCGAAGAGGGAACAGTCTCTGAAACGTGGGGGACATGGGCATTAGCATCTACAGCCGTTGTATTGACAGACGCCCCATCATCATCATCGTCAGAGTATTACAGGCTTAATCTCAGGCGACATAGACGATTTTGCAGCATGTCTTTTATTAAAACATGCTCTGCCTCTTCCTCGTTTTATATTCGTAAGGACGTTTTAGACCCTTTTGACCTTCAAGGTGTTAATAAAATCAACCATGAATATATATATATATATATATATATATATATATATATATATATATAAACAGTATTTATATTTATAAATATATATATATATATATATATATATATATATATACATATATATTAGGATAAAATGAATAGTGAGATAGTTGTGTGCCGAATACCCACATTCGGCTGAATTCGGCCGAGCCATATTCAGCCGAATCTCGTTCCTCCGGTCGTGAATGCCCAACAAGCGGCCGTCCATATAGGGAAAAATAAAGAAACTACAATACCAACAAAAAGGTGAAATTTTTCTTGGATGGACTTTGTGCTGATTCCAAATATATTCTCGGATTTGCTGCATCACATCCCGTTTTCGTGCAACATGGATCCCTATTTTTGCATATTCCTAGGAATGACAAAAATTCATGTGTGCACTACGTAGGCTGTAGTATAGACGTTACCTTCCGCATATATTTACAGTAGCAGCAAGTTTATGCGGTCGATATTCGGGAAGCATGTGGTTACTTTAGTACGTCTACATGTATGAATGCCAATCCTGGATGATGTCTATCATCCATCTGAAATACAGTCGGATGATCAAGTCATTGTTCACCCAGCATCCTTGGAAACGATCTGTATGAGAGTTGGGGATGTATTTGTTATCCTGAGCTGTTATTTGAGGTTGTAAGGAAAAATGGACTACTGGACCATGGCACAAGAGTAACATTTTATCGTAACAGAGAAGCAGAGCGGGAGGCTCACATCCAGTAGCCTGTGATGTAACCTTGTATTGCAGTGAGTTGCAACACACTCGGCGGGGACCCCCCCAGCATACGATGCAAGGTGAGTGGCATCGTCATGACACTCACATAGCTTAGTGTGTGTTGTTACCAACGGCAACAGGTGGCTGCTTGGTTCCAGTGAGGGAGCCCGGTATGGATGAGAGAAAAGGAAAATCACACAGTTTGGAGGCTACAATATCAGGCATATGATGGTAATATAAAGGTTGACCTCAAAATGGTAAACATTCTGCTCGATCAGCAAGCAGGTTTCACCAAATATCCCTATTCCTGTGCTATTGGGACAGCTGCCGGGCGGCAAGGACTACTGGACCAAAGAGAAGGTCACTGAGGAAACCGACGCCAGGTGACATAGAACATCATCAAAATGTGAAACCACTCTGTACAGAGAGAAAAACATTATCTTGCCCAATACTACACATAAACTTATTTGATGAACAATTTTGTGAAGGCCCCATCACATGGGTGAATGCTATATTCAACGTTTAATGGTCTGATGCGACGAGAAGAAAAAAAGCTGGGATATTTGATGGCCCACAAATACGGACACTCGTGATGCTGCCTTTGCTACAACAATGACCGTGTTAGAGGCAAGAGCGTGAAATGCTTTTTCAGATGTAGCACAGAATTTCTAGTGAACAGGGAAAGCCGAGAACCACTACTGTACAGGAACTGTTAGACAGTTTTCATTTCTCATGGATGTAGAATGAGCATAAAAGTTGCACCACTTTTTACATTCTCACCTAAAAAAATTTCCGGATAACCTAGGAGATGTTAGTGATGAGCAGGGTGAACTCCATCAAGATATAAAGTTCATGGAAGGACGTTACCAGGGCAAGTGGAATATCAATATGATGGCCTATTGTTGGAGCTTGATGAAGGATATTCCAGACGCTATGCAAAGTAGATCGTCTACGAAGAGAAAGTTACACCATCGTAGGTATGTTTACATTAACTAAACCCATTCCTCTCGGTTACATTCATTGCATGTCCCATATTACCTTTTATTCATAGTTGTGTTGGTATGTTTAATATATATCTACTCAAAGACATACCAGCACGTTTGCGATTTGTCGGTTCCTTTCTCACATCCAATATATTTATATATATATACATATATATATATATATATATATATATATATATATATATATATATATATATATATATATATATATATATATATATATATTTATATATATATATATATATATAAATTTGTATATATATATATATAAAGAGAAAATATATATATATCCCAATAATTGTGATAGACCCTCTTAATCATAAAATTTTACAAATCTGTGTTACACACAATATCTCACAAATGCGGATGTGATATGCAAAACCGATTACTTTTTTGAATCAGCACATCAATAATCAATTGCGAAACCCCTTCCAAGAAATTTCAAGAAAACTTATATACAAAGTAATAAAACAAAAAGCAAATAACTATTTCTTACCTATAGCAAACCATTCACATATTAAAAATAATTAAAGGAAAATTGAAAAGTTTCGTAGTTAAAGATATTAAACTAAACTTCATTTGAATAATCTCTAAGGTTAAAATGACAGAGCATTAGTAGTTCTCCATTTTCAGGGGATAACCTATTTTTTGTGGCTTCATAAATATTTCCTCCTGTTCTAAACATTCTTTCACTTTCGACTGATGAGCTGAAAGGCATTTTATTGCTAGTTTTTTTCAAATTCATACTATTTCAAGTGTTTTTCCACCAATTGAAGGAATATCATTGTCTTCACTGTCAAAGTGGCAAACTTTATATATTTGTTTATTTCTTTATGTAATTCCGTATGTAGCCCTTTTACTTTTATGTACAATAATCACGTCAGAAGAATGGGACTTCTTTTTTCACTCTCACTCTCTTTTCTGTATGACGATTTGATGCCACCAAAACAATCCACAAGAAGTGGAAATGGAACCTCAGCTTCACTTCCCACCACGAATCATCGCTCGGTGAAGTAGCCAGAGCAATTTCGCATTTCTTTCCATGCCCTACCCACTATTTCACTGATTCATCTGATTCATGTTTAGGTGGGAATATTGCGTAAGATTCATTTTGAAGTTACTTGATCTCATTAGTCAATAATTGAGCAGCCGATTTTGATCTTTGAGCGAACATTAAAGGAAGCATCAAATGCCATTGCTGTACTAGGTCATTCTTTCTGACCATTCTTTCACTTTTCATGTTTTGACATTTTCATAATGCCCAGATTTTTTTCGAAATGATTCAACTATGTATAGTTCATATTGACTTTTGAGTTTTATGTTCATGTTGTCCAATTAAACCATTTTGGAATTTAAATGAAATTGTGATAATTTTTTTTCAATTAAGAAGTGGATAATTAGGGCATATGTAATCGCCCTAGAAGCATCTTTTTACTTGTACAAGTTTAAATATGGTTTAAGAAAATTTTTAAGTTTTGAAAATATTTATTTGACTTTTTGTTCCAAGAACAAATCAAACTAATGCATATAAGCTGTGAAGAATGATTTAAGTAAAATATGGCATCTCTCTTGGACTACATAAGCCCTGAAAATTTTATCCACTTCGCAGAAAAAAAATTATCGTAATTTTTCATTTCAAAAACCCCAAAAAAGTGGTTTGGAAATTGGACAACGCTGAGTCCAAAATTCAAAAAATCGAAATACTTCTGTACTATTGTAGGTAATTGACCTATCTATGCATATTTCAAGTCGTCTGGAAAATCTGAAGAAATTATGAAGAATCAAAACATGAAAATTGAAAATCATCTTCTTGAGAGAGAGCCACGAAGATAACACCCGGAAATCAACGTTTTAGGAGTGCAAAAAAAGCTACATTTTGATGTTTATATAGTCAATCGTCTGAAAATTCTGAATTTTATGTCCATTTTAGGTAGGGGAAACGGGGACCAGCCCCAGCCCCAAATAGAAGTCTCGTTCCTCAAAATCCTAAAAGATCATGAAAGTACACACAAAGATTTATCACATAGAAACTTAGAAAGTCTTTATTCTACTGATTTCTTAAGCCTTCAACGAGTGTAATTATTCCAATGGAAGCTTTTGCTTTAATTGCCTTTATTTAAAATATTAGATTTCATTGCTAAACGGAAGGGATCACTTAAGGACCAGCATCAATGTTTAATGCTTTGTTTTGCATGTTGTCAAATGGCTCAAGTAATTGGAATAAGCCACTGAAAATCAGTTAACATTTTCTGATTGCATTAAGCAGCGTATATGGATAAGGGAACTTTTTGTTCAAACAATCTTTTAAGCATGTCATAAGTTCTGTTCCAGCGTTTGACATTCAGCTGCATCTGTAAAGTTTAAAGCTTTGCATCTGCCGTTGCTGAATGGTGAAAATGAGAGGATATGCTTCTGCAAGTAAAATATCTTTAACAGACTTCTGACATAATATTGAATCGTGAATGCATAGTTGCAACATATGAATAAAACATGAAATTGATAGCAAGCCACTCTCCCTTATACCAGCTACCATGTTTGGTCCATTATCCCGTATCACTAAATGAACACTATTTTTTAGAATATTGAAAAATGTCAAAGGCCCTTATAGGATCTGACAAATGAAAAAGATTTTCGCCATATTGGCTACAAAATTTGACTATATTTTATTATTTTGGAAAATAGGTTTCTAAAATGTCAATTTTTAAATTGAATTTACTTACTATTATGTTTACGTAATTTTGGTCGTTTGCAGCTCAATATTCACCTCCAAATAAACAAGAGCAAAAAAAGCCGAATACCTATTATTCGGTATTTGCCTGAATAGGAAGCCATCACTCAGAATACTCACCGAATTGGCACATCCCTAATATTATATATATATATATGAGAGAGAGAGAGAGTGAGTGGTGAGGTAAGGTGAGAGAGAGAGAGAGAGCATATATATATATATATATATATATATATATATATATATATATATATATATATATATATATATATATATATATATAAACAGTAATTAACCTCCTTTAGTTTTGAAATGTAGGTCAAGCTCTCTCTCCTTCAAAATGGCTTCAGTCAGATTAGATGTAACTTATTTCTGGTACCGGCTCCAGTTTGTTGCTGAGCATTTCTAAGACGCCAGTTGGGATTTGGTGTTCCATACTCAGCCTCAAGGGTCCTGTCCAGGTTGAGCGAGAGTTCTCCGTAACGATACGATTTTGTTCAGCTCTAAGACGCTGGTTTGTCGACGCCTGTACTTTGAGATAAGTCTCATCGACGGAACTTTAGGAGACAGTGTTGGTATGTAGTAGGTCGACGTTGTGGATGCACCTAGGCCTCTCTTCTTCTTCTGATCTATCATTTTCCCAGCTCTGACCTCTCAGAGATCAGATGCTTTACATCTATCCTCTTTGCTGCTAGAGTTTTTCAAATCCAGATAAGAATATTTTTTATTGATAGTTCACTTCCCAAACCTGATAAAAACAGGAAGAAATATATATATACATATATATATATATATATATTATGTTTATATATATACATATAT
>JABUQX010135270.1:0-5000 GCA_015478945.1 Trachelipus rathkii | reverse complement strand
CCAAGCAAACTTATGTGCGATATATTTTAATTTAAATATTTATATATACCATTAATAGCTTTTTAGTATATTCAAAGTATTTGTATGTAAATTAGATCTTCGGATGTAACCAGATATGCTTTGTGTTTAATATTCTTTGTATTTCATGTATACTATTTGGTAGACCAAATGTTTGTATGTATAATGTTTTCGACAATTAGATAAGGTGCATTTGAAAGTACCTTACTTTTATGTGTATTTTATTTATTTATTAGTCTTTACTCTATTGAATGTTTTGTATGTTTGCGTATTTTTTAATGCACCTACCATGGCTACATTTGGTACCGATATTAACTTTTATATTTTGTATAATTATTATAACATGCCTTGAACTCGTGTTTAGCGTTTGAAGTAATGTAGTACTCCAATATAACTATTTGCAAAAATTTTAATTTATGTTTAACTTTATGCTAAAATTAAAAGCAAACAAAATTTTAGCATAAGTCAATGAGTACATAAACCCGCCTCTTGTCGAGATACTCATACTCATAAGAATCACTAAAGTCACTATCTGAATTACTACCTCTCCCGAAACCCAATCGCCCAGCACAAGCTTTTCACCAAGAAACTCTAATCTCAGCTGGGAGGTAAACAGCCGGCTGTTACTGATAGGCTGCCACAATTTTCGACTCAAAACCTCAAAGAAACGAAAGTCGTTGAGAAAGGAGGCGTAAACATCGGTTGGTATTGTAGGCTATCTAGAAATGCGAGAAAGAGTATCTCGGTGTTAAATTTGCAGGTAATTACCCTTATATGCTGGCTGTACACTCATTTAAAAGCCATGGATTTTTCAACCCCGTCATTATTCCTTTTATATAGACTGTTTTCTAAAAGAAGCCACCAACTTAGTAAGTTTTGTCCTATATACATATATATATATATATATATATATATAGTGGCAGGAGTGCAAGCAGGCATATATATATATATATATATATATATATATATATATATATATATATATATATGGTATGCAGGGGGCACTCTGGGTTCCTACAAATCCTAAGGAAAAAACTATTCCTTATATGCCTGTCAGACTAATGCTCATGGTCTATTAGTAGAAAACCGAAAGAATAATAATTTCAACGTACATAAACACAAATACTTTTATATAAATTTTAATGTGTTTTCTTGTTTTCATATTACTGGAAGTCAACCTAGCTGTGTGCTTTTATGCAGCCAGCTTCCTTCTTCCGACAGCATTCTGGAACCTGGTCTGACACACTCAAGGTCGATGTTTGATATGAGCACAGCATACATGGAGAAAGAAAGATATATGAGAGAGACATATATATATATATATATATATATATATATATATATATATATGTCTATCAAGTGAAAGTTGTACTGAAGGCATCCTGCCTATGCCCATGTATATATATATATATATATATATATATATATATATATATATATATATATATATATATATACAAAGGTGGTGTATCTAGGGCTAGGCCATAGCCCCCTGAAATGGACACTTGAAAATGGAAGACAGACCAGCACAGGTAGAAGAATGACGGACACGCCTCTAGGAACAAACTGTGCCCTGACCAAACTAAACTTAGCACAGGAGAAAAATCTCAACATTAGATTTTAGATTCCTGAGCAAGCCTCAACTGAATCTGAGCTGGTTATTGAAAATTGCTGTACCAAGAATTACCTAAATTCCAAAAATACAGACCCAACATTCCTACTCTCCAACCCACAGGACTTTATATATCGCACATCTATTTTATGCTATTTTTTTGGATGGATGACTCAGCACAGGAGAGAGATTTTTAAATCCCATGAAGAACAGGTCTTCCTTGGTAATTGTGATACCTTGAACTGGTATAATGTAGCCTATGAGAAAGAGTTAAAAGATGTGTAGCGTTTACGAGGAAGATCTCGAAAGCCCAATTAAAGATTTTAGTAAAAACAGAATGGAATTTATGGAAGTTGAAAAGGCATCACAGCCAAGATCGTCCAAAAACTGCAATAGACGGAGTAGTTTCTTGTTCGCAGAACTAAAAATTAGTCAAACAATAGTGCAGGTATGTGTAGCAAATTATATATATATATATATATATATATATATATATATATATATATATATATATATATATATAGTAGTGAGAGATATATAGAGTATATATATATATATATATATATATATATATATATATATATGTATATAGTGTTATATATATACATACCTAGTGCTCCTGACTCTGAGGATAGGGTGTGCCATATTATTATATATGTTATGCATATATACATATTACATATAGCATATATATATATATATATATATATATACATACATATATATATTCTTCCACTCAGTGAGATATATAAGCATATGTATATACATATGCAGTGAGATATATATATATATATATATATATATATATATATATATATATATATATATATATATATATATATAAATCACATTAAAATATAAATTAAAAAACTCTCTGTTAAAAAATCCATGTGCGAAATTAAAATAGCACCTTTTTAACTTATTTGAAGAATAGAAAACGAGAGCGAGATAGCGAGCGTGAAATAGCAAGGACTGAACGGGATATAGGCTGTTCGAATTTTTTAGCGCGCATGAAAAGCTTCCTTTTTGATACGGTAACTACTCTATAAAATAGGCTATTTGGAAGTTTAAGAGCATTTAATTTTTTAATATTTTATTGAATAATTGTGTCCAAAATTATCTTCATTTGAACAGATATTATATCTGAAGCAATTAAAAAAACATAATTATTTTTATAGGGTGTATGGCGCACCTAGCACCTTATAGATGAAACGTTCTGATATATATATATATATATATATATATATATATATATATATATAGAGAGATATATATATATATATATATATATATATATATATATATATATATATATATATATATTACGGCGTATAGGTGGGGCACTTGGCCTCCAAATCTTGAAGAAATGAAATTATGAACTTTATATTGCTTTTCAGACGACGTTTTAAGGTTCAGTAGAAAAGTTTAGAAAAAGGTGACCAATTGATAGATAATGAAGAAGTAATTGCTAATTAATAACGTATTATATTATTTTTCTAAATTTTTAATTTGAGCTGTTTCGGTTGTCTTAAAGTCAACCAATTTGCGCTTTATACAGCTGAATGGACATCATTTTCCCTCCGCTGGGAACTGCGCGTCGATGTTCGATTTGATGGCTGCCAAAAGCTGTTAAATCCTGTTCATTTGAAGGCGTACCCGTTGATATTCAGCCAAGACAATGACTTTAAAAAAACAATTGCAGTACATACGTATTATAAAACAATCTTGAAAAAAGCTTAATTTTTATATATATATATATATATATATATAGTAAAGAGATAGTATAAAGATTCTATATATATATATATATATATATATATATATATATATATATATATATATATATATATATATATATATATATATATATATATATATATATATATGTAGTGGCGAGATGATGAGGTCATTAATTAATTAAACATAGAATTAAATCCCTCACCCCCTCGGGTACAATAATTAATAAGATGGAAGGTGTATAAAAAAATAGTTGATGTTATTTTCTTTATTAATATTTTTATTTTATATAATAAATAAGGATTTTGTCATTGACAGTTCAAGCACATTTTCGTGAGCACTTGAATCCAAATATTATATTGATTAGAATGATTTGCACAGGGGCGAAAGCTATATGCTTCGATGTACTGTGCTATTCACCATTCTTTCTAATTTTTATATCTTATTATTTCACTGATGAATCAACATAGCGTATCAAAATGACACTTACAAGAGATCTTGTTATAAGAACATTAATTATATAATAACACCTTCAATTTTAATATAAAAATAATATATTTAGAGTGTGCCAGGGCTACGCCCTGGACACTTGTTAACGGCTCTGTTGTCTTAGCCTAACTGGCGTCTTCCCTCCTTTGGCTTCAGATATAGCCGGGAGGAGAAAGGACTCTTATTGGTTGCCTTAAGATTTTAAATAATATAAACAAAAAGAATAAAAATAGTTATGTGTGTGATCTTATAAGATGTAGGCAATTTTACCGTACATAATAATACACATAACGTCAGAGATGCTTTGTTTCTACTCTCATAATAATAGCTTTTGCCTCCAAAGAGTTCTTCTAGCTTTACAATTACAATAAAGATTATAAAAGCATTATTTTATATAGATGATACTTATTTTATATAAAATACTATAGTATATATATATATATATATATATATATATATATATATATATATATATATATATATATATATATATATATATATATGGACATTTATAAGTTGCTGATCCAAGTTAATATTAGGTTAGGGGTTGAATTTTAGGTTAAGCCTGTTTAGTTTGATTAGTTAGGTTAGGTTGTTTAGGTTAGGTTAGGTTAGATTATCCAAAAATTTAATTTTACCCTAAAATTATTAAAATAACGACACATTAATTATTGATTTTCGCTCATCAACAGTTTTGAGTAATAGCTTCCATATATATATATATATATATATATATATATATATATATGATATATATATATATAAATATATATAAATATATATATATATATATATATATATATATATATATATATATATATATATATATATATATATATATATATATATATATATATATATAGAGAGAGAAAGAGAGAGAGAGAGAGAGAGAGAGAGAGAGAGAGAGAGTCTGTCTCCTAAAGGAACTCTTAACATATATATATATATATATATATATATATATATATATATATATATGAATGATTTTATTTTTCTATGTGTATTTCTGGATACATTGAAAAGAGGAGAGTGGAGAGAGAGAGAGAAAGAGAGAGAGAGAGTATATATATATATATATTGGAAGGGTAATGAATGAAAGGGAGCGACAACATGAACACCAAATTCTGGAATTAGTGACAATGAT
>JABUQX010135268.1:0-16799 GCA_015478945.1 Trachelipus rathkii | reverse complement strand
GAAGAATGATCCATGGACCAAGTTGCATATTTTTGATATATTTTTTCCCTTACTGTATAATTGTGGAATAAGAGATGCATTTGATAAGTGAATGAAAAGATGGGGGTGAGGAATGACATTCCACAAATCTACTTCTATCCTGTTTCTTATTTTTAGTTCACTATTACCTACTATTCTTCCTATTCTGTTCGTAGAGGTTTGTCCCAAGTTCATCCTTTCGATTGAAGATGATTAGTAAAGTATGGATGCTTTAGACTGTACACTTATGACTTAATCTTCAGTTTTTATCTCTTTTCTTTTTAGGGATTTATGCTTTTTGAGATGTTTTTTTTTTAGGTTTGACGAAGTGATTTTGGATTTTTGTGCAGTTGAAGATATTTATTATTTATTTATAAAATGACTTCAAACAAAAATCTAACTTTAACGACGTCAAACCGAACCCACAGTTTATCAGGTGGGGCAAAGGACCTGATAGTTCCAAGGCATACGTAAAGTATGTAAGAAGAACTTGATCTATCTATCATGGGACGCCAAGCCGAAGTTTCACATTCAAGAGGGGAAACTCATTTGAATTTAATCAAAACTCAGCAGGACCAATTGTCATTGAAAAACTTTTTCGTTATGTGTTCTAATACAAATATTAGTGAAAGTGTGTGCGCTGAAAATTATGCCATTCCATCAACTTCTAATCATACTCAACCGACTGTAAATGACCCGAGTATTCTATTAATAACCAACCAAACCAGTTTATCAATCAGTTTTATCTTTTAAAGATAATGTTACAAGATCTGAAATACTATGGGCATTAAAGGTGGTGGATGATAAAATGTCTTTAAACTCGTGTGCAGATATAAGGGAAACATTTAAATTAATGTTTCCAGATAGTGCTGTAGCTTGAAATTTTGGATCTGATGAAATGTAAATATGTGACAACCATCGACTTGCTCCCTATTTTTCAAGAAAGCAAAAGAACAATACAATACTCTACTTGCAGTGAAGCTCATTCTATCCTTGAATTAAAATTCAAAATATTTTTGATGGTGACTGTCTTTTTAAGAGATTTGATGAGTTTTTTCTCTTCTATAGTACCTGGAATCATTGTATAAATTATTAAATTAGACTGATATTTTTCGAATGGAAATGTGACAGTGGAAGGAGATTTTCATAAATTAAGCAATTTTAGTGGAAATCTGAAAGAACTTAGTCTGATTCTTCAAAGAATGCTATAAGATCTCCTGAAAGTATTCATAAAGTTCTATCACTCAAACAAATAAGAGCTGCCCATAGGAGATAAGAACATCCCAAAGAGTCAAAACAGAACCAAAAGAAGAAGAGAAATAAAAAGGTTGAAAAAGAAACATCCATTACAGATCTACAAACTTAAAGAGCAAAGAAAGATGTAGCAAACTGAAAAGCTTTCACGGACTGCATAGAACAAGATCAGATGTTTGAGAAGAAAAGTTAACCCTTAAATCTCCCCATTTAGAACTTTTGTGATCACAGGCTATTAATGTAAACTTTTAATTTATTTTCTTTTTGTATAAATAAACTGTCTACTTTTTGGAAACAAAAAAAAAAAAGGAGGCAAGTTGGATGGTTATGGGGAAGGTATAGGGCTGATTACTATAAAAATAATGAGTTTTTAAATTCATCCAACATGATGAACAGTTTTCTAAAGTAAATTTTCAGTAATTTAATGTATGAACTGAGTAAATAGCTGCAATAATGATTAATAGAGATTTTATACGCCATAAATAACGAACACGCTGGTCAGGAAAAATTTGTGTTTGGTCAGGGAAAGTCAGGAAATCAAATTCAAAATTTCCAGTGTGAACCCTGATATATATCATTGAAGTTAAAGAATGATGAATTGTTGAAGTTATCGTAATCTGCAGGTATAAATAATGGCGAAATATCACACGGAGGCGTAGCGACTGATTGACTAGAGCGTGCAATAAATCGCCTTGGCGGAGGAGGATTGGCGGCGTTAGTAATAATACCCTTACAGCAGTAGCAAGTGGGAGATAAGGCACCTGTAGAAATTATGGCGGGGAATTAGTTTATTGTGAGTGTTGTAGGGAAATATATGCTGGTATTTTAGTTCAAAGAGTAATGAGGACTGAAGGGACTGATTGAGAAGAGCAAGGTGCGTTTAGGAGTGTAGAGGATGTTGTGTGGATCAAATCTTATATTGAAACAAATGACGAAGAGTGGAAAATGGGGAAGAATAGTCAACAGTATTTGCAGGCCTTTAGTGATTTGCAAGTTTATGCTAGATTATTAGGGTTTATGGCAGGTGTTAGTAATACAGGAAAGTTGGTGGTGCTTCTGAATGAAATAAAGTATTTGCATTGATAGAGCGTGTAAGAACAAATGGTGTTGAAAGTGACGTTAATACAATAGCGGAGTGAGGCAGGAATATATGTCTCCTAGGTTATTAATTTGTATATGGATGTAGTTATGAAAGAATAAGATGGGGGTGGCAGGGAAATGGTGATAGAATGATGCCGAGTAATGGAGGTGGTGCCCTACTCCAGGCGTGAGCAGTTTTTTGCGTGAGAATCTGAATAGTATTTGAGAGACTGACAGAGAGAATTGGCAGCGATGCTCGAAAAAGCAGGCGTGTCAGTGCTCGTGAGTGGCGAGGCTGTCTGCGTGAGTTACGTTACGAGAGCAGTTGAAGTGTGTCTGAGTTTAACATTTAGATATATGTTGGTGAAAGGGGAACGGATACTCCAAAGTGTAGTGTGAATGGCAGGAAGGTCGCTGATGCAATTAAATCGTTGGTGACAAGGGACTAAATCTTGAGTGCGCTAGTAGGTCTTGCTCCGATGCATGTCAGCACCTTACCCCTGGGGGTATGATTATTTGAATTTTGTGTTCATCATCATCATCTACCTCCCTCTCCCCCAAGACTGAGGGTAAGGCTCGTGACATGCATCGGAAACAGAAAAGTAGTAGAAGAAATATGACATAAATCGAAAAGAAAAGCCATTCCTCTTACCCTTTTATTCCATTTAGTGAGAAACTGTCGCAGTCAGAAAATCTACCCTAGAGCTACGGGACCGCGACGGACCTCACTATGGCATACCGTCAAAGTGAAGGTTCTCCATCCCCGGCCCAGGTGGCCAAAACCATGCCTCCCTTCACAAACGCCGCCATTCACTCCTATTATGCACCTTTATTCTCGCCTCTGCCAATCTACATATTTCTCCTCCAGACATTCCTTTTACTGACTCACTCCACTCTTTCTTCTTTCTTCTCGGTCCTTTCTCTCCGTAGCTCTGGTCGATTCCCAAACACACTCCACTCATACTATACATCCGCTTAACCAACTGACAGTCATTCATCCTTTCCACATTGACCAAATCATCTCAACGTACTTTCATTTATTCTCTCATATTAACCCCTTTCTTCACCACATAACTCTCTAATAATGTTCATTACTCATTTTATCAATTCTTTTCACACCTAACACGCCCCTAAGATCTGATAATCTGAACACATTGAATCCTTTACATCTATACCTCTTATTCCAGACCATAGTCTCACTACTATACATTAACACAGGTAACAAATATACCCTCTCATAAGACCCTAGCGCACTCAAGACATAGTCCCTTTACATCCACCTCCTCAACGATTTAATTGCACCAGCCACCTTCCTCTCATTCCTGCCAAACTTTCCTACTACACTCTGCATCATTCGTTCCTTTTTCTTCCCTCCAACATATATCCTAAACATTTAAACTCAGACACTCTTTTCAGCTGCTCACTATCTAACATAACTCACCGAGTGAGGACTGTTCTCACTCAACCATAACCTTACTCTTATCTACTTTTACTTTCAAACCCTCCTTTACATACCCTGCCAATCTTCTACCAATCCCTTCAAAATCTCTTCAGATTCACCACACAAAACCAAATCATCCGCATATAATAGGTAGCTCCCTCCACTCACCTCCATTCTAACATCATTTCCTGCCACACCTCTCTCTAATTCTTTCATAATCCCATCCACATACAAATTGAATAACCAAGAAGATATAACACATCCCTGCCTTCACTCCGGTATTAATAATAAACCAATCACTTTTGACACCATTTACTCTAACACACGCTACACGCTTTACTACTTTTGATTCCATTCAGAAGACTACCACAAACACCATTTATTGCTAACACCTGCCATAGAGCTTCCCTATTAATCCTATTCTACGCCTGTTGCAAATCCATAAAACTTAAATACAATTTATTCTTCCTCTTTTTCTCAATCATTTGTTTCAATGTAAAGATTTGATCCACACATCCTCTACCACTCCTAAACGTAACTCACCTTGTTCTTCATCAATCAGTGTCCTTCCAAGTCACTGACGCACTCCTCTTTTCGACTAAAATATCAGTGATATATCTTCCTGCAAATACTCAAACTAACATTCCCATAATTCTACAGTTCCCCTTATCTCCCTTACCCTTATATAAGGGTACTATTACTGCTCTCCTCCAATCCCTTGGAGCTATACCCTCAATAAACGCTTTGTTACACAACTACCAAATCCAATCAATCACGATCTCGCCTCCGTTCTTGATCATTTCACCAGTAATTTCATCTATACCTGCAGATTTACCATTCTTCACAACTTTTTCACTCTACCCATTACATCCTCTTTACTAATGAACTCATCCCCAAAATACCTTTTCCTTCTTACGCCATCAAACCCACACACATTCACTATCACCTCTTCATTATTGCCAATGTTATGCAGATTTTCGAAGTGTTCCCTTCACACTCCCCTCACATTCATTTCATCAGTTACGAAAGCACAATCCCTATTCATTATGCTAAGCAGATTCTCTTTATTTTCATTCTTAACCTTTCGCGCTTCCTTCCAGAAGAGCTTCCTATTCCCTTGTAGGTCACTATTCATCCTCCTTCCAAACTGTTCATTTACCCCTTTTTTTTCCTCCTACGTATGTAGGGGATGGTAAGGCTGGGCTTTCTTTTCGACTTATGAAATTATATGAATTAAATGAAATTTTACATTGCGTTATTTCTCTGATTCTGATGTTTCCATATTGAAATCAACCATAGACTCTCACCTTAAAAGGACAAGAAATATAGCTACATCATTACTGATTGAAACCCTGTCACTGAGGCAGAGATTACATGATCGTACTTTTCTGAAACTCTCCTGACCCAAACTTATAAACTTTTAAATCCAACCCAGCCTGAAGTCCTGAACCCATGAATTTGATTATATTCTAAGCTCTGCAAGCATTCAAAATAGTAATTCATGTTTCTTAAATATAATAGCGTCAAATAAATATGTAGAATTATGCTTTAAATTCTTCTAAATCATTGAAGATTTTTCCATTTATAATTCAATTAGTGCAAAGAAATTTGATATTAGTCATAAGCATTCAATTGAAAGCATGTTTTTTATTGTATTTTTTCCTTTTTTTATCAGTACTCATCATTATTTTAGACTATCCATTTTTTAAAATCTCATTTGTGTTAAAACTCTAATGCAGAATTCATGTTTTTTAAAGCACATTTTTTAATTAGTTTTAGAATACAATTTAAATTCAGTTTTAATGTTGATATACATTGTGTCGTATATTGAAATTCATGTATTTTAGATTATTTTACTTATGTATATTTCATTTTGTAGCTGTGGAAGAGCAAGACATGGCTACCTATAAGAGAGTAAATCGCGTTTCATCTCCGGAACGATGGGAACTTAAGCAAATGATGGCAGCCAGCTGCATCACAAAATCTGAACTTCCTGATTTTGACGAGGAACTTGGAGTACTAGGCGGAGAAGATGATGATGAAGAGGAAGTGGAAATTGAGTTGGTTGAAGAAGAACCAGCCTTCCTCAGAGGTTATGGACGTGTAAGAGAAGAGCTTAGTCCTGTTCGTATAATGAAAAATCCTGACGGGTCGCTTGCTCAGGCTGCAATGATGCAGAGTGCCTTGGCAAAGGAAAGAAGAGAATTGAAAATGGCCCAACGAGATGCAGAAATGGATTCCCAGCCAGCACACTTTGGTCAAGATTGGAATGACCCTTTGCCTGAAACAGGAGTTCAAAAAGATCAGAATCAATCAAAAATTATTCCTCAACAGGAAGTTCCTGAGTGGAAAAAGCATATTACAGGTAAGTTGTATATATCATATTTAATTAACAATAATAAATCATAAATAGACTCGTAAATTACAGAATGTAAAAGTTTCTATTTTTAATTATAATTTAATAGTTCCTTTAACATATTAGTGCAAAAGTTTTAGTCAAAATCTTTATAAATTTCATGTTAATCATGTTTATTTATTTCAGGAGGTACAAGAGGCTCTTACGGAAAAAAGACTAATATGAGTTTGCTTGAACAACGTCAGTCTTTGCCAATTTTTAAACTGCGGGACGAGCTTATCAAAGCCATCTCAGACAATCAAATTTTAATTGTCGTTGGAGAAACTGGTTCAGGCAAGACTACTCAAATGACTCAGTATTTGGCTGAAGCTGGCTTCACCACAAAAGGCAAAATAGGTTGTACACAACCAAGAAGAGTAGCTGCCATGTCCGTAGCAAAAAGAGTTTCCGAAGAATTCGGGTGCAGACTTGGACAAGAAGTTGGTTACACAATTCGTTTTGAAGATTGTACAAGTTCAGAAACTGTAATAAAATACATGACGGATGGTATGCTGATGAGAGAATGTCTTATCGACCCTGATATGTCTGGATATACTTGTATTATGTTGGACGAAGCTCATGAGCGATCAATTCATACTGATGTTTTATTTGGACTTTTAAAACAAGCTGTTAATAAGAGACCCGAATTAAAACTGATTGTTACGTCTGCAACTTTAGACGCTGTAAAATTTTCAGAATATTTCAATCAAGCTCCAATATTTACAATACCTGGAAGAACGTTTCCTGTGGAAATTTTGTATACGAGAGAACCTGAAACTGATTACCTCGACGCTGCTTTGATAACAGTAATGCAGATACATTTGTCTGAACCTCCGGGAGATATTTTAGTTTTCCTGACTGGTCAAGAAGAGATTGACACTGCTTGCGAAATTCTATACGAAAGAATGAAAGCACTCGGAAGTGATGTGCCAGAGTTAATTATTCTTCCTGTTTATTCGGCACTCCCATCGGAAATGCAGACAAGGATATTTGAGCCAGCACCTCCGGGATCAAGGAAAGTAGTTATTGCTACAAATATCGCAGAGACGTCTCTAACTATTGATGGAATATATTATGTGGTTGATCCAGGTATGTAAGTTAATTTTATGTAGTTTTTGATTTTCCTTAAATTAGTTGAAGTATAGTATTTTATTATATTCATGAACATAATATAAGCAATAGGTATACTTTTACGGCTCCATTTTTTTTCATAAAATCAAATTTTGATGTGCAAGTTGTAATCAAAATGTTTGAACCTTAAGCTCTTTGAACTTAATTTACCTTTATATTAATAGGATTTGTTAAACAAAAAGTTTATAATCCTAAAACTGGAATGGATTCTCTTATGGTAACCCCAGTTTCACAAGCTGGAGCTAAGCAGAGAGCTGGAAGAGCTGGCAGAACTGGACCTGGAAAATGTTATCGCCTTTATACCGAGAGAGCGTATAGGTATTTTCTTCAGATTTAACTTAAACTTATGAAATAAAACTCTCAAAATACTCTAAGAATATAATGTACTTGTCCTTGAATTACAATTTTATATTTCAGAGATGAAATGCTTCCTACAAATGTACCAGAAATTCAGAGAACAAATTTGGCTTCAACAGTTTTGCAATTAAAAGCAATGGGAATTAATGATCTTTTAGGTTTCAATTTCATGGATCCTCCTCCAACAGATGCCATGGTGATGGCATTAGAAACCCTTCATTCCTTGAGGTACGTTACCCTTTATAAATATATGTCAAATGTTTAATATATACAAGTTTACTTATATGCTCTTATTAGATTAAGTAATGCAAAATTTCTTCGCAAGACTATATGTGAGTGAAGCAAATTATTTTATGACGTGATTTCAAAAAGTTTCTAGATATTTGTTTTTATGACAATTCAAAAATGATATTTTCCACATCACGCTAAATATACTGCTAACCCGTCTTATTTTATTTAAATAAATCAGCCTTTCCGTGTACTCGCTTCAGAAATTATAAATACTATTTTTTCTTTTCATTATTTTAAAACTTCTTCTTCTTCATCTACCTTTTTTTCCCCAAAATTTGGAGTAAGGTGCGTTACATGCCGTCGGAAAAAGAAAAGCAGCAGGAGAACATATGACAAAAGTCGAAAGAAAAGCCCAGCCTTACCGCGCCCTCTGTACCATTAATTAGTAAGAACTCGTCGCAATCAGAAAATCCACCCTAGGCTTCACAGGATGGCGATGGATCCTCACTATGGTAAATCGTCAAGTGTAGGGTTCATCCCCTGGCCCAGGTGGGCCACAAACATACCCCGTTACAACACCCCGCCATTCTCTCCTATCATGCACCTTTCTTCTCGCCTCTGCCAAACTCACATTTCTCTCCTGCAAACATTCCTTTACTGACCGATCCACTTTTTCTTCAGGTCTCCCAGCCGGCGGTTCCCACACACTCGCCACTATACATCCGCTTAACCAACCCGACTATCATTCATCCTTTCCACATGAACAAACCATCTCAACATACTTTCATTTATTCTCTCGTTTACCCCTTTTTTCACACCACAACAACTCTCTAATACATTCATTTCCTCATTTTATCAATTCTTCTCACACCTAGCACGCCCCTAAGGATGGTCCATCTGAACACATAAACTTAGATCTATCTTCTTATTCCAGACCATAGTCTCACTACTATACAAAACACAGGTAACAACCTACCCTCATGCAAGACACTAGCGCACTCCAGAACTTAGTCCTTTACATTCACCAACCGATTTATTGCACCAGCCACCTCCTGCCATTCACAACTTTCCTACTACAACTCTGCATCATCCTTTCTCCCTTCTCATCCAACAACATATAAAATATTTAAACTTCAGACACTTGTTCCAGCTGCTCACCATCTAAACATAACTTACACCACTGAGGGCTATCCTCACTCACAAACCATAACCTTACTCTTATCTTACGTTTACCTTCAAACCCCTCCTTTTACACACCCTGCCAAATCTCTCTACCAATCCTTCTCAAACTCCGTTCAGATTCGCCACAAAGAACCAAATAATACGCATATAATAGGTAGGGTACCCTCAACTTATCTCCATTCTCCATCATTCTAACACCATTTCCTACCACCCCCACATATAATTCTTTCATAACCCCATCCATATATAAATTGCGATAACCAAGGAGACCATTAACACAACCCTGTTCCTCACTCTGCTATTTATTACTAAACCAATCACCTTTGGACACCATTTAGTCTTAAACACGCCTTTCTTTCCTCATTCATAACTTCTAGATTCCATCAGAAGCCTACCACCAACACCATATATCACAACACCTGTCATAAGAGCTTCCCTATTAACCCTATCATACTCCTGTTGCAAATCCATAAAACCTAAATACAATTTATTCTTCTTCTCTCTCATTTTTTCAATCATTTGTTTCAATGTAAAGATTTTATCCACACATCCTCTACCACTCCTAAACGCACCTTGTTCTTCACCAATCAGGTCCTTCATGCACTCGACGCACTCTTTTGACCAAAATACCAGCATATATCTTCCCTACAACACTCAATTAACTTATTCCCTATAATTTCTTACAGTTCCCCTTAATCTCCCTTACCCTTATGTAAGAGACTATTACTTGCTCTCCTCCAATCCCTTAGAAACTATAACCCTCCATAAACGCTTTATACAAACTTCAAATCCAATCAATCACCATCTCACCTCCGTTCTTAATCATTTCACCAGTATTTCATCTATACCTGCAGATTTACCATTCCCAACTTCTCACTCTACCCATTACCGTCTCCTTACCTAATGACCTCATCCCAAATTACCTATCCTTCTTGCACCATCAAACCAACACCCATTTATCACCTCTCATTACTGCCAATATTATGCAGATTTTTCGAATGTTCTTTCCACACTCCCCTCACATCCCATTTCATCAGTTACCAAAAACACCATCCTATTCATTATTCTAAGCAGATTCCCCTTATTCTCATTCTTAACCTTTCGCGCTTCCTTCCAGAAGAGCTTCCTATTCCCTTGTAATTCCCCATTCATCCTCCTTCCAAACTGTTCATTTACATCTTCTTTTCTCCTACGTATGCACCTTTTAGTATTTCTGTTTCCTCCTTATATAATTCCAAGCATCTTTCTTTTGAAACTTCATCATTGGCTTTTAGTACATTTAACCACGCTTCTTTTTTACTTTTAACCGCTTGCATCACCTCTTCATTCCACCATTCACTGTTAACATTCTTACTTCCTACTTTAGCACATCCATATACTTCTTTTGCACTGCTAACAATTACTTCCATCATTTGCTCCCAGATTTGTTCAGTTTCAACTTGTTCACAATCAACTGATTTACTTGCGAGCGCTCTTATATACTTATCCCTATTACCTTGTTCACTTAACTTCTCACTCTTAATTTTTACCCACTTCCTTCCGTATCACCTTCCTCTCCATCCAAGCCCCACTAACTTAATTTTACATAGAAAAACATAATGATCCGATAATCCCATTCCTAAACCCCTCACTGATTTAACATCCAACACATACTTCAACATCTCCTTCTTCACCAACACGAAATCAATCGTACCTTCATCACCTCGATACCATCTCACCTACCACCAACTCTAGAATAACTTATGTGGGATACTCTTGTATTTAACAGTCTCCCTGTACTTACATGCTCCCTGTCTCCTTACAGATTTCACTCGAGCACCTACCATTCTTCCATTTTCTTCCGTCCCCCCTGCAAACCGATTATAAACCTGGTTTATACCCATTGCCATTTTCTTGATCACCTAATCCAACCATTAGTCCCCCAACACTTGTTATTCATATGGCACCGAGAAATAGCTAATACACAGGCATTGACTTTCACTTTTTAACATTAAGAAAAACTTAATTATTTCTTAGAAATTTATCCAAGGAATTTCGTCTTTATTTGTTCTTTCAACACTTAAGTTTAAATTAGAGGGTTAGGAAATATTACTCATCATTTCTTAGTTTTTTAAAAAGCAGTGACACTACCACTACCATTGCAGGCTTATAACATACCTTACGTTTGTGTTAACATCGGACGGTGTTTGTACAAACCGAAATTACAATTTTTTTCAAACTGTATATTTCTTTCATGACGTTTTTAATCGTACCTCCGGTTGAAGAAAGTAGGAGGCATTGACAAATCTCATCATAGAAGGGAGACATCAAAATACACTCAAATATTAAAGGCAGATAATTGTTGCGTAAATGGGAGAATCGATGAGCAAAATGCCAAAACCGTTAGTTACCTCTCCGGAGGAGGTGATACCATTTTTGCGGAAGATTTGAAATAATAGAACAAGATATGGAGGAAAAGAGGGGGTCATAAGATTCTATAGGATGAAATTTTAAGAGTATAAGGATAAATTGCTAGTTAAGAAAAGGTCTGGTATGTTTTGATATGTCCAAGACGATTAGATATACCAATAAGAAGCTGCTCTATACTTAACAAGGTTATCTGTAGGAAAACAAAAGATGAGTTCAGAAGCTGTATTTGCAGAATTATAGGCAAGCCATTGGCAGTGCTGATAATAAATTAAAATCAACCAGTAAAATAATTTCAGAAAGAGAGGAGGGAATATGCTCTATTACCACACACACACACACACACACAAACACACACACATCACACACACAAACACACACATCCACCACACAACACAATAAAAAAATAATAAAAAAAAAAAGATCAGAAACAATAGACAAAAAACCAATAGAAGTAAAAGGAATTGGAATAAAATTATTACGTACGCTAATAAACCTTAAATTTAGAAACCAAAATTATATTAAACGGTTAAAATCCTATTTTACTGCAAAATCTAAAATATAGGATATAATTCCAGAAGTTTAAAAAACACTCGCGCACTCTCACGAAGAGTATAAGCATTCTACAGAAAAAAAAAAAAAAATTATACTATTGATCAACTAAAAAAGATACAAAGAAAATCTGAGTATAAATATAAAATGGCTGCTCAAATAGGTAACATGTACTACGCTAAAGCCCCCAAGTTGAAAACGCTAAAATCTAGCTTAAAAGAAATCGACGGAGAAAAAAAAAACAAACCTATACTAGCTATCTATACTCGAAATAGATTATTATTGAATCTAAAAGTTCTTTCATAATTTTTCACCAAAAGAAAAATGTAAGAGAGGATCGGGCCATTATTTACCGATACCGGATAACGATACCCATACCCCGGCCGGATACTACGAACCGATACGATACTATCGGACATCCCTAAATTATAGATATATAATATAAGTTATATAATATAATATATTTATTAATACATCATATAATCGATCAAACATATATCAATGTATATAATATATATATATATTAACATAATATATAATGATATAATATTATATATATATAATTTGACCTCGTCGGAGTTGGAAGCATTGAAAACAGCTTGAAAGAAGAAATGAGAAGAACAAGAGAAGGGTTGAAAAAAGACTGAAGAAGATGAATTCTCTAGGAGAGTTACTGATGCATTAATTGAAGCCATTTATTGTTTAGAAGTGAAGAAAAAATTTTATGAAACCGAATAACATATTTAAAAAAAAATATATTGGACTTCAAATATGGCGGCTTTTAAATCAAAAAAAAAAGTTAGTCAAAATTAACAATTTAAAACTAGAGGAGCTACAAAATTTTCTATTCCAGTCTTATATATAATTTTCACTAAACATATTCTGTTAATTTAAAATATTTATTCAGTGGCCACTTTAAATTATTAAGTTTGATTGCAAATAATTACAGTCTACTTCTAAGTGAATTTGGTGTATAATGCTATTCATGACGCAGGTCAAGGCGGAAGAATAAAAGACATTTTGCATGCATAATGAAAATAATGGATAACGATGAAAATTGTAAGTGGATGTTCTCGTCGGTCAGAACATTAATGAAGTCTTACTTGCATGTAATATAGGGCGACAGGGCTAGCAACCGCGTCCTTCCTTTGCCTTTCATCTACTCTTGGACCAGCGGGTATCTTATGCCGCCCAGAAGCAAGCTCCTACTGGAGAGCTCTAGGAAAAGGCGAATTTGATAAAGCCTAATGGAAGTAGATGCTAGTTCTACTGAAAAGGCGATAAACCCTACCTGAGAGGTGTTTAACTGCCAGGACTTGGCAATCCTAAACCCTTGCGCACCAGAAAATGGCTTTCTGGATGTTTCTAGGGTTTGTTGTTATGGTCGGCCAGTAAAGGAGGAAAGACGTGTACCAACTGACAGGCGAATAAAGCTCTTCCTGGGAGTTTATATATAAATTAATATATTAAAGTAATATAATATATAATAATAATATATATATATATAAATATAATAATATATAATATAAATATATATATTATATAATATATATATAGGAATTTGATATTTGTATTTTTAATTTTTATTTACTAGATCGTTAGG
This sequence comes from Trachelipus rathkii, assembly GCA_015478945.1. Taxonomy (NCBI): domain Eukaryota; kingdom Metazoa; phylum Arthropoda; class Malacostraca; order Isopoda; family Trachelipodidae; genus Trachelipus; species Trachelipus rathkii. The sequence goes on along the minus strand of JABUQX010135268.1, from coordinate 3,149 downwards.
AAATGACATTTACAGTAATTATTATTAGGTTAATAAAATGTTTCTATGGTTCTTATTATTATTATGTTTTAATTTATTTAATTTTCTTAAAAATATAGTATAAAGGCCTGCCTACCCAGACTATCCCTTAACTACGCCACTGATTATATATAAATTATATATATTAATATATATATATATATATATATATATTAATATATATATATATATATATATATATATATAATTAATATGATATAATATATAATTATAATATTAATATATATTATATAATAATATATATATATATATATATAATAATATATAAATAATTATATATATATATATATATATATTATAAATATATATATATTATATAATATATAATATATATATATATATATAATATATAATATATTATAATATAGTTATAATATATATATAATATATTATAACATATATATATATATAATTATACGGTTACATATATATTATACAATATATATATAATTAATATATATATAATATATATTAATATATTATTATATATAAAATTAATATATAATATATATTAATACTATAATATATATGACGTTATAAAAAATATATATAATATAATTATATATAGACATATATATATATAATATATAATATATTATATATATATATAATACTATATATATATATATATATAAATATACGTAAATAAGCTTATCGAATGCTTTACTTCTATTATAAATTTAATTAGATTTCTGAAAGAATATTTATCTCTCATCTGGCAAGTTGAAATATTTGATCATTAAATGGGAATAAGTTCTCAACTATAATTAAAACAATTATAATTTAAATAAGTATTGTTTATATAATTAATTGATAGGACACAAATTGTACTTTAAAGTCTATCATAGACATGATGTGCCTCATTCTGTATAACGTTGCACGATACAGAACAATTTCCCTTCTTAACAGGGCACTCTGCCAACTTAGTTCTTATTGTCTTATTTTAGAGCGTTACCGGAACTGAAATTTTCTGGATTCGGCGCGAACCGAGAAATTAGGCCGGAATCCCCAAAACAATTTCGGCCGGAATTTCTAATGAACTTTCCTTTAACGATAAAGAAATGTAAAAAAAATAATTCTATATAACTCTTAATAAAAATCTTTTATATATATTATTAATTATAAATTAATATATTTATATATATATAATAATTAATATATATATATATATAATATATAATATATATATAGATATTATATAAATAAATATACATATAATATATAATATATATATATCTATAATAAAAACAAGATTTTGATAAGGATTTTATTCATTAATTTGAATACAGATTTGTCATAATAACCTCAAAAATTGTATTTTAAAATTCCAGCATTTCGTAAAATGATTTATGATTATATAGATATGTTGCAAATTTTTTAAATAAGTGAAGTAATAATATGCCACACAAAAAAAAAAAAACTAGGGTAAATAAAACTTTTGCACGATCACTTCATGAACATATGAAATATCATCTTTGAAGAGAATAATCTGGAAGTCAACAAATTTTGGATAGTAACAAGGAAGAAATCACTGTATTTTCTTAGAACCACTTGGCACCCCAAATAGGCGAATTTCGAAGCCGTGAGCAAGTGAGTCTTGAGTGAAGATATTTCATTCCCCCATAAATGTTTGCGCATAATTAAAGTTTTATTGCAATGGATAACCAGCCTTCACATATCACCGAGAGTTGTTGCCCACTTCGACCAAAATTATCTATTTCTATAGTAGAAAATTATTTATTTGCTGTGTAGGGAGATGATGTTACCAACTTCATACAGTAAACTGAGATCAGCAGTATTTGAAGTAATCTAATACTGATCAGATATCATTTACTACAGAAATATGGAAATATTCCATGGCAAAGATCATTATATATATTATAGTATTATAGTATAATTATAATAACGGTAATATTATAGCTATAATATAGTAATTATATTATACATATATATATTATATAGTTATATATTATATATATAGAGTATCATATATATATATATAATATATATATATTATATATAATATAGAAATTATATAATAGTATATATATATATATAATCATGATTATAATATATATGGAATATATAATATTAATTTATATTTATATAGAAATATAGATAATAGTGTTTATAATGTAAAATACTTTATATTTTTTATTAAAATATAGATATAGTTTTAAATAATAAATATATATATATTAGATATATTATTATAGATTTATATATATATAATGTGGATTTTAAAATTTGGAATAATGAGTGAAAATATTAAAATATAATATGGTAGATTTTAGATTTAACTTATTTCAAAATTACTGAGTATGTAATACCAATGTGTTGATGAATTACTACACAAGGGCTGCCATTATGTGGTTGTTTAAAAGATGGGCTATGGGTTATGTAAAATAAATCCTTCCAGCAAATTTTTTAATTATAAAGTTACTGATTTAAAAATTCCGTTCCGGCCGAACCGGGAAAAAATGTAAATTCCGGCCGGACCGAATTTCCGTGTACACCCAGTCTTATTCGAGATTTGTCAAAGCGTTCGATACTCAGACTTCTTGTCGAGAATAGTGCTATATATTTCACTGTATAAAAAATAATAGTTTTGACATACAGAAGCAATAATACCGTTCATGCTTTACAAGAGTGCACATGAAGTATATGAGGTGTACATGGTACTATATAATATAGGAACGGTTATATTATATATATTAATTTACTATATATTATATAATATATAGAATTTATATTTTCATAATATAGTATATATTATATATTATATATATATATATATTACTATATACTGAGTCACAGTATATAAAATTATATTATATATGACCAGCAGTTCAAAGAAGACTCAACCCGCTTGTCATGGTCCACACAACTCTCTATCTCTCTTCTCCTCTCCTCTCTCTCTCTCTCTCTCTCATCTCTCTCTTCTCCATCCCTCTACTCTCTCGCCTCTCTCTGCTCTCTACTCATAAAAAAATAAGGATTTCGTTTGTATACTACCCTCAAATACTCTCTAAGATAACGGCAGGCAAACTTACTATTCTTGATTTATACTAATGTATTACTATTTACCCATTGATATATTGAGAAGAGAT
>JABUQX010135267.1:20000-36375 GCA_015478945.1 Trachelipus rathkii | reverse complement strand
CGTCTCTTCTTGAGTTTCACATTTTTAGAGAAAGCGTTTTCTTACTTGCTTTTGGATGATCTCAATGGTGGGGAGTTTTTCCTCTACCCATCCCCCATATAATATTCTGGTATCGGCCTTCGTTGGAAGATCTTTTTTTTTTTTTTTTACAGTGATTTTTATTTCTATTCTTTTTTTTTTTTTTTTTTTTGATGATTAACGACTTCTATTTCGTTTATAGTAGAAAATATAATAATGAAAATAAAACTTTCATTATTATTGAAATATAACCACAAGACTTACTTTTTAATAACTTCACTTGGGAATAGATAATACTAACCCAGCCACTTTCACTAATTATCACCGCGTTATATTGTGTGTGTATTGTGTGTGTGTGTGTGTGTGTGTGTGTGTGTGTGTGTGTGTATGTATTATTATTATTATTATTATTATCTGGCCCTTTTCATCAAAAGGTTGTAATGACTGATGTCGTTCTGGGGTTCCCACATGTAGCACGAGATGATGAGATCATTAATCAATTAAACCTAGAATTAAATCACTCACACCTCGGGTACAATAATTAATAAGATGGAAGGTGTATAGAAAAATAGTTGATGTTATTTTCTTTATTAATATTCTTTTTTATATTGTTGTTTTCACCGATAATAATAGACAATTTTTATTTTGTATAATAAATAAGGAGTGGATCATTGATCCTTCAAATACATTTTCGTGAGTATTCAAATCCCAATATTATATTTATTAGAATGATTGGCAAAGGGGCGAAGGCCATAGTGCTTCGATGTACTTTGCTAGATGTTATTCACCACTCTCTCTAATTTTTATATCTTATTATTTCACTGGTGGATCAACTTAGCGTATCAAAATGACACTTAAAAGATCTTATTATAAGAACATTAATAATAATCTAACACCTTTAATTTTATTACAAAAATAATGGATTTTAGCGTGCCTGGGCGATGCCCAGGACACTTGGTAACGGCTCTGATGTCGTGGCCTCACTAACTGGCGTTTTCCCTCCCTTTTGGCTTCAGATATTGCCGGGAGGAGAAAGACGTTCTATTGGCTGTTTCAATTTTAAATAACATACAAAAAGGAATAAACATAGTTATGTGTGTGATTTTATAAGATGTAAGAAAATTTTACCGTACATACTAATACACATAACGTCAGAGAGGCTTTGTTTCTACTCTTATAATAATAACAGCCTTTGCCTCCCAAGAGTTCTGGCTTTATTAATTACAATAAAGATTATAATAGCATTATTTTATATAGTACTATACTTAGTACATATGGTGCATCCCCGGCTAAGTCAAGAACACCCAGCCTTCAATTAAAAAAAATACATTTAAAAAATTTTTTTTTTTTTTCAAAGTTGACATAAATATTCCGTAGAATTTATTTCATTTTTAGATACACGCCAATTTGTCTAATGCCTACACCCTCTCGTGAATGACGTCATAGGACAACAAGAGTTCATAGCTCCTCCCCCTTATGGTATGATAAATTTTAAAGTAATAGCGTTTGAATTCGAAGAATATAAAACAACTCGGCACCATAAAACATTATAAAAATAATTTTAATCAGACAGATTTCACTATTGACACATAAAATAAACTCGTAAATTACTAATTATAATAATTTTATTATATTTTTTCATCAGAGGAACCGAACATCCTAATCTAATTATTAAAATCAATAAATAAAATACAATCATTTTTAAAACATGGGAATTCCCGTCATGCATTTAAAACCCGATCTTAAAGATCTCACAAAAATGTTTTAGACTATAAATTTTCTTATTCTCAAAAACAATTACCAATTTCCTTTCTCAAAAGGAATACTTCTCATATCATATAACGGTCACTTTTACAAGGCCGCTTCACACGAAATTTTAAAATATAAATTTTACTATTCCTAAAAAATACCCAGTTACAAATTTCCTTTCTTAAAGAAGGAATTTTATTATATGAATTAGTAACGGATCTCCTAAAAAGTCCGTCTTACAAGCGTTTCTTAAAGTTTTATTTACAAGTTCAACCTTCTTTCCCTCCCAATTTTTGGGGGGGTAAGAGTACCAAAGGATGGGGGATACCCACCTTCTTATTTATAACAAGTTTATTTAAATATACACAAGATTCTTCTAATTATTCTATGATAAAAAGAAGTCTATCTGATTTTCCATTATTCTATAACTTCATTCTGCCGACGAGTTAGAATATATTTTAATTACTTTTTAATAAAACAATTAATCATAAGATTAAATTTTTACTTACAAAAATTACTTTCGTTAAAAAAACACAAACCATATGGGAGCATAGAGACTTCTCCGCTGTTGTCACTAAGATGGGTTGGGACTTTGAAAGACAGGCGATTTTCCTTTTGGGGTATTTTGTACTTCTTCCCAATTTTATTTGGTCTCCTTTTCATTATTGTGAGACTTTAATTTTTTTTTTTTTTTTGTTGTTGTTATTGTTTCTTAGGCTCGCTGGTTCTTGAATTTCACATTTTTAGAGAAAGCGTTTTCTTACTTGCTTTTGGCGGGTCTCAATTCAATGGTGGGGAGTTTTCGTTTCTCTACCCATCCCCCATATAATAGCAGGTCGAAGCTTTCTGGTATCGGCCTTCGTTGGAAGATCTTTTTTTTTCTAAGGCACGGTGATTTTTTTTCTATATTTTTTTTTTTTTTTTTTTTTTTTTTGTGGGGTAACGACTTTCTATTTTTGTTTATAAACAGAAAATTTCTTCACGTTACAAGAATAGGCTTTCATTATTATTACATATAACCACAAGACTTACTTTTTTAATAACTTCACTTGGGAATAGATAATACTAGCCACTTTCACTAATTATCACCGCGTTATATTATTATTATTATTATTATTATTATTATTATTATTATTATTATTATTATTATTATTATTATTATTATTATTATTATTATTATTATTATTATTATTATTATCTGGCCCTTTTTATCAAAAGGTTGTAATGACTGATGTCGTTCTGGGGTCACCACATGTAGCACGAGATGATGAGATCATTAATCAATTAAACCTAGAATTAAATCACTCACACCTCGGGTACAATAATTAATAAGATGGAAGGTGTATAGAAAAATAGTTGATGTTATTTTCTTTATTAATATTCTTTTTTATATTGTTGTTTTCACCGATAATAATAGACAATTTTTATTTTGTATAATAAATAAGGAGTGGATCATTGATCCTTCAAATACATTTTCGTGAGTATTCAAATCCCAATATTATATTTATTAGAATGATTGGCAAAGGGGCGAAGGCCATAGTGCTTCGATGTACTTTGCTAGATGTTATTCACCACTCTCTCTAATTTTTTTATCTTATTATTTCACTGGTGGATCAACTTAGCGTATCAAAATGACACTTAAAAGATCTCATTATAAGAACATTAATAATAATCTAACACCTTTAATTTTAGTATAAAAATAATATATTTTAGCGTGCCTGGGCGATGCCCAGGACACTTGGTAACGGCTCTGATGTCGTGGCCTCACTAACTGGCGTTTTCCCTCCCTTTTGGCTTCAGATATTGCCGGGAGGAGAAAGACGTTCTATTGGCTGTTTCAATTTTAAATAACATACAAAAAGGAATAAACATAGTTATGTGTGTGATTTTATAAGATGTAAGAAAATTTTACCGTACATACTAATACACATAACGTCAGAGAGGCTTTGTTTCTACTCTTATAATAATAACAGCCTTTGCCTCCCAAGAGTTCTAGCTTTATTAATTACAATAAAGATTATAATAGCATTATTTTATATAGTACTATACTTAGTACATATCATATATATATATATATATATATATATATATATATATATATATATATATATATATATATATATATATATATATATATATATATATATATATATATATAGTCAGCCTCTAGAAGAGCCACAATCCATATCTCAAAACCTACAACAGCTACTGGAAGAATACATTGCTGGAATGCTGGCACAATTTTAGTGAAAAAAAATAAAAACTACAATAGCTACAGGAAAAAATACATTTTTAGAATACAGGAACAATTTTAGACGAGAAAATGTAAAATAAAAGAGTGTTAGTGATTATTATGTAATATGGTAGAAAGCCTATTTAAACACTTTTTATACGTTACTCATTAAAATAAATAGACTTTCTTGAATTTTTTCTTTTTTAACTAAAGAATACCCCAAGGGTGTAATACCGCACCGATGGCAGGAGTCGGAGTCTCTCGGCCTTCCGGGGAACTAGGGGTAGGGACTAATTCCCCCCCTCCGGGGAGGGTCTCCGGAACCCCCGCTCTTTGGTATTTGGTTTTCGCGGGGGTTCCTCCGCCCAACCCCTACGGGGTATGGGCAATCCCCCTGTGTTCCCCCGTCGGCTCAGGCCCCTACATTTGCCAAGTATTAATACCTTCCCCACAAATAATATATATATAAATATATATATATATATATATATATATATATATATATATATATATATATATATATATATATATATATATATATATATATATATATATATATATATATATATATATATATATATATATATATATATATATATATATATATATATATATATATATATATATATATATATATATATATACTATGTCCCAGTTCCCCCTCCAAAAAAATAGCCAATTTTGTATAATTTTTTTTTTTTTTTTTTTTTATTTTTTTTTTATATTTTTGTTAACTAAAAATTTACAATGTTCTAATTCTATTCCTTGTCCTGATTCCAAATATGTAATTGATTTTTCTGTAAGTGTCGTACTTTTCGAGATATTTCATTTTTAATAACCTAACCGTTTTAATATAACATTACCAAAAAACTAAAATAAAAACAAATAAATATTAAAATATAAAAAAGTAAAACAAAAACATTAAATTATAAGCAACAATCAACTTCTGACGATAACCATTAACAAAAAACTGAAAAAAAGCATTTTAAAAAATAATAATGACAGTGAAGCTCCTTTTCTTTTCTTTTCTTATTTTTATAATTCGTAATAAATACCAAGAGCACCAACATTATTTAAGGACATAAATTTTCAGTCAAGTGAAAAGGAACAGCACCTTATTATTATTATTATTATTATTATTATTATTATTATTATTATTATTATTATTATTATTATTATTATTATTATTATTATTATTATTATTATTATTATTATTATTATTATTATTTTAAATATTATTATAATTATCTTAATATTATTATTATTATTATTATTATTATTATTATTATTATTATTATTATTATTATTATTATTATTATTATTATTATTATTATTATTATTATTATTATTATTATTATTTTATTATTATTATTATTATTATTATTATTATTATTATTATTATTATTATTATTATTATTATTATTATTATTATTATTATTATTATTATTATTATTATTATATTATTATTATTATTATTATTATTATTATTATTATTATAATTATTATTGTTATTATTATGTGTGTGTGTGTATTATTATTATTATTATTATTATTATTATTATTATTATTATTATTATGTTAATATTATTATCATTTTTGTTATTAATATTATTATTATTACTATTATTATATCGAAAAAATCTGCCCAATTAAATTTCGTGGTTTCATAGTTAGTGAAATTCTCATAAACTCGAACTCTTTTGAGTCTATTTATTATTTCCAATTTAAATTTGTTTTTATTTTAGTTTTTATAATAATTGGATTTAAAACCCCTTCAAAAGATTTATAATTTCTATTTTTTTGAGCTTCACAGACGCTTTTCATTTAATAGATAATATTATTTAATAGATAATATTATTACCTGGTTATAGTTTTAAAGATTTTGAATAAAGTAAAATTAATGGAAACATGAATAAAATATGATAAATAAATAAATGAATAAAGTAAAATAATTGTTTTATTGTTTGTAAATGTGTTGTCCGTGTAGAGCTGAATTTTCGTCTTGTGCGTATATCTGCATTCCTTTCCGCAGTGGAATACCGAAAGTTGTTGGGGAAAAAAGATATAAATCATGGAAAAAAATGTTGGAGAAAAAGGTTAACAGGAAAAAAACTATAAAAGAAAAAGTGGCAAAATTAACCTTGCAGAAAAATGAACGAAAAATTGTTTAGTGAAATAATTAAAAAATAAACAAAATAAATAAAAGATAATGGTTAATTTTTTTCCGAAAACGCGTTCTAATAATTAGCAATTAATTTACCGGACAGTAGAATTACTAAATATAGAAAGGGAAAAAATATATATTTAAACTTTAAAGTTTAAAAAAAAAGAGGAGAAAAAAGGCAATTTTGTATTTCAGAGAGCCGAGATTTTTTCGTGTTCATTAACTAAAAAAAAATGTTGCAGTTTTTAATCACTTCTATTAATTAATCTATAATTAACTCATTAGTTTATTCCCTTAAGATATATTAAACATATCTGTGTACTGTGTATCATGTTTAAATGTACTTAAGAAGGAAAATTTGTATATTGAAAAGTAACATACATTCTTTTTTTTTTCTTACATAAGACTCGCTGATCACTCGATATTATATATAAAAGAGAAAAAGAATATATATATATATATATATATATATATATATATATATATATATATATATATATATATATATATATATATATCTTTATATATACTCTCTATATATATATATATATATTATTGATTCTTGCATGTATTGAAATTCTTGTTTGTATACAATAAGAGTACATTAAAACTGTGACACAAAGTTAAATGATTAGAACGTCTTTTATTCAAATTAAAATGAACTTTAAAATAACGATATAACCTTTCGTGTTATACTGTTTAAAGCCAAGGGAATGACCTTTTTAGAAAATTGTGAAAGGAATAATAAAATTTTATACTTTGCTATATATTTTATGGCATTGAGTGCCATATATATATATATATATATATATATATATATATATATATATATATATATATATATATATATATATATATATATATATATAATAACTATATATATATAATGTACATATTTCTTCTACTATATTATATCATTATATATATATATATATATATATATATATATATATATATATATATATATATATATATATATATATATATATATATTTATATATATATATATATATATATATATATATATATATATATATATATATATATATATATATATATATATATATATATATATATATATATATATATATATATATATATATATCTCTATATATATATATCTATATATATATATATATATATATATATTACTATCTATATATATATATATATATATATATATATATATATATATATATATATATATATATATATATATATATATATTTATATATATATATATATATATATATATATATATATATATATATATATATATATATATATATATATGACTTATTGTGTTAAAGGAATGGGTTATATTTTGTTTTTTGATAATTCTTTTTTAAATATTGTTAGGAAATAATTTAAAAAATTCCCATGGTAAAAGATTGGTTTAAAAAGTTATAAATAAATAATTTATCGATAATTATAAATAATCCATCAGGTATTGCATAATCAAACCAAAGATTCTTGGCAGTTAGTGAGAGATAACATGGGGTTGGGTTTGAATAATTGAAAAAAATCTTCTGTAGGGTATTTACAACAATAACAAAATAATCCTTGGCCGAACAACAATAGTGTTACAACCACTTCTGTTATAACATAAAATTTTCAATTAGTTCATTAATAAATAATTTAATTAAAGAAATATTTATATATTAAATAAAATTAATTATTCGTAAAAAATTGAACTATTATAATTATCAAGATTTCAAGATCGTAATTTAAGATATATTTATTTGTACAAGCGTAAAATATATTTATTTGTACAAACGTAAAATAAGACAACTTTTCTCTCAATTGAATAAAGGTACATATTAGGGTTGGCCGAGGCCCCAGGTGCGGTGCTGCGCGGTGCGGTGCTGTGCGGTACGGTTCAGAAAAATCCGGAGCTCAGCCAACGCTTGTACATATTATAAATAGTATAACAGTTGAACAGTTTATTTTCGTAGTTGTAAGGGCGTGCTTGTATAATATTATGCAGAAAATATGCAATAAGTATAATTCATTAAGCTTACGTGACAGCATAAAAAATGAAAATCAAGTGGCAATTTTCTTACGAAAGTATAAAATCATTATAACGTTTATATATATATATATATATATATATATATATATATATATATATATATATATATATATATATATATATATATATATATATATATATATATATATATATATATATATATATATATATATATATATATATATATATATATATATATATATATATATATATATATATATATAGTAGTATTCTTACGTTTGACCGATACCAGCTTTTTCTCAAAAAGTATAAGAGTTATAGGTCTGAAACTTGGAATATAATCTATATATGGGATAAGGACGAATCCGTGTGAGATTTCAGAATCAACGAATTATTGTATATAGGGGGTCACCCCGAGCGTAGCCGCTACGCCCGCGTTTATACCCTTTTGGCTTTCCAAACCCGAGATTGAGTTAAGCCTAACGGCTAATCATCGATCCAGGTGTTCGATGCGCGTGAGAGAGAGAGCGCGCGCGCGCGCGCGCGTACACATACACATACACATTATTATTATTATTACGTCGAAGATTCGTTTCTCGAAGAGAAACGAATCTGAGTCGAAAACGTTTCCTGTAAGGAAACGTTTTTTACGCACTCCGACTCCGACTCCGACTCCGACTCCGGCTCCGGCTCCGGCTCCGGCTCCGGCTCCGGCTCCGGCTCCGGCTCCGGCTCCGGCTCCGGCCGCGGTTTGGTTCAGACTCCGGCTCCGGCTCGAAGAAGTGATCCCCGAAGGGGATCACTTCTGAGTTGTTTTTTAAACCCTTTTGCGCCTGCTTCAGCGACTCCGAGTCCGCACTGCACTGCACTGCACCGGTCCGCACCGCACCGCACCGCGCCTCTGGTTCCGACCTATATCTATATAAGTTAGAGTTAACGTATCGTGATAAAATTTGGAGTGGTGTTAGATGGGGAGGTAACCTCAATGTATACAAAGTTACGTCCCCATGGGTCCCCCGAAGGGGGACCCACCTAAAAAAAAAATTAATTGATCGTATAAGGCTGAAATTTGGTGAGAGGATTCAGAGTTGAGTTTCTAGAAAGAGTTAGTATAGGAATCTGAGGAGTTGGCTCCGGCACCGGTGCTGGAGCCACTGCGGTGCTTAGTTAATAAACATTCGTATAACAACAATATTGGTGTGCTTATATATGTTATTGGATCTGTAGATTTCAAAAATAATGGTTTCAGAACCATCAAGAAAAAAAAATAAATAAATAAATAAATAAATAAATAAATAAATAAATAAATTTCTTACACTTTTTATGTTTATAACTTACAAATTTATGTTTTTACATACCCTAAAGCAGTAAATCAGTAAATCAAACACCATCCAGCCCCCCTCCTGCCACCCTCCTGTCCAGTTGTGATCTATTGATCTATTGATTAAGGTCAAATTTTTACTAAAATTTTCATGTTTTACATACCCTAAAGCAGTAAATCTGTAATCAAACCACTATCCAACCTCCTCCTGATCATCTGTGATCTATTGATCTATTGATTGGGTCAAATTTTACTAAAATTGTAACGTTTTACATACCCTAAAGCAGTAAATCACTAAATCAAACCACTATCCAACCTCCCTCCTGACCATCTGTGATCTATTGATCTATTGATTAAGGTCAAATTTTTACTAAAATTGTAACGTTTTACATACCCTAAAGCAGTAAATCACTAAATCAAACCACTATCCAACCTCCCTCCTGACCATCTGTGATCTATTGATCTATTGATTAAGGTCAAATTTTTACTAAAATTGTAACGTTTTACATACCCTAAAGCAGTAAATCACTAAATCAAACCACTATCCAACCTCCCTCCTGACCATCTGTGATCTATTGATCTATTGATTAAGGTCAAATTTTTACTAAAATTGTAACGTTTTACATACCCTAAAGCAGTAAATCACTAAATCAAACCACCATCCAGCCAGCATCCGGGCACCCTCAGGACCATCCTTGATCTATTGATCTATTGATCTATTGATTCAAGTCACATTTCGAGTATCATTTTTGGATAAACATAACATAAAATCAAGTTCTTTATACAAACATCAACCAATATATGTTGACGTAACAAAGTTTTCACATTAATAAAGATTACTTAACATCATCTGAACTATGAATATAACCCACAACGACAAACTTAACACGTCTTAAATATGAATAAGCAGTCAACATTAACAAAGTTCCACACTTAGCAGCAGTGAAGTAACTAACAAAGCATACAAAGACGCAACCTATTCACACTTTTTCTAACATATCACTGATATTTTTACATTAACATAGTAACATTTAACAAAAATTTACCACAACCGTGTGTAATTATCATACAGACCAATGAGTATACTCTAACGTAACAAAGTTTTCACATTAATAAAGCTAACATAGCATCAACTGAACTAAGAAAATAATGTACAACAACAAACCTAACACATCTTAAGCAGGAATAAACAGTCAACATTAACAAAGTTCCACACTTAACACCAGTAAAGTAACTAACATAGCATACAAAGACGCAACCTATTCTTACTTTGTCAAGCATATCTCTAACATAACGATGTTAATTTACACTAACATGGTAATATTTAACTAAAATTTATCACAACATTGGTTAATTATCATACAAAGCAGCGAAAGTATGCTAACGTAACAAAGTTTCCACATCAATAAAGCTAACATAGCATCATATGAACTATGAAAATAATGTACAACGACAAACCTAACACATCTTACGCCCTAATAAACTGTTAACATTAACAAAGTTCCTCACTTAACACCAGTAAAGTAACTAACTTTACATACAAAACGTAACCTGTTCATACTTTTTCCAAGCATATCTCTAACATATTAACGTTAATCTTACATTGACACAGTAACATTTATCAAAAAATGTGTCATAACCATACCTAACCATCATAATACCTAACGAGTAAAGACGAATAAAGTAAAGTTTTTAGACTTATCTCTTTTTAGACTCCGCCTCCTTTCAGAAAATACCAACTCTAAACATGAAAAATGATTTTATGCTTTAACTATTTGCATAAAGTGATGCAATACTTATTATATTTGACCCTATGGCAGGAATACAAGCAATGTAGCAGTCGCCATTCGGTTTACGATTAAATATAAATGACACATCGTTGGGAATAACGAAACTCCTCGTGAAGATATCAACAACAAGCGTAGAGATGCAGGGAGATGTCATCGTATCAACACAGCGAAAAACTATCCTACTGAAGAAAATAGTGTATAAACATCCCTTAAATGTAATGAGATTCTTTCTTTCAACCAATCAGAAGAAAGTAAACAAGAATACGACGTACGAATGAACCATATCAGTTCAAAAGGGTATATATTCTAGTTCGACAACAACAACAACAACAACAACAACAACAACAACACAAAGATAAGTTCTTTGGATACTAACCAACGAATATATGCTAACGTAACATTGTTTTCACATTAATAAAGCTAACATAGCATTACCAGAGCTAAGAAAATAATGTACAACGACGAATCTAACACAACTTAAGCACGAATAAACTGTTAACATTAACAAAGTTCCACACTTAACACCTGTAAAGTAACTGACATTGCATACAAAACGTAACCTATTCCTACTTTTACCAAACATATCTCTAACATATTAACGTTAATTTTACATTGACACAGTAATATTTAGCAAGAATTTATCATAACCTTGTTTAATTATCATACAGAAAGTATGCTAACGTAACAAAGTTTCCACATTAATAAAGCTAACATAACATAACCTGAACTAAGAATATGATGTACAACGACAAACCTAACACACCATACGTACGAATAAACCACTAACATTAACAAACTTTCGCACTTAACAGCAGTAAAGTACCTAACACATCATACAAACGTAACCTATTCACACTTTTTCAAGCATATCTCTAACATATCAATGTTAATTTTACATTAACATCATAATATTTAACAAAAGTTTAGCATAAATCTATCTAATCATCATACTGACAAAGAATATAAAGCGAACGTAACAAATGTTTTACATCAACTTCGTAATATTTAACAAAAAATTCATCATAACATCGTCTAAATATCATAATCCCCAACGAATAATTGCAAACATAACAAAGTTTTAACCAAACATAACAAAAAATAACAAAATTTTAACCTGACATAACATAAAAATAAGTTCTTTGAATAAAATATCACAGTAAACCGTAATAGTTTACTGATTTTAAAGCAGTAAATCAGTAAATCAGTAAATCAAACCCCCTATCCATGCAGTCCCCTACCCATCCCACCCTCCTGTGATCTATTGAACTATTGATTCAAGTCATATTTCGAGCATCATTTTGGATAAACATAACATAAAAATAAGTTCTTTATATACTGACCTACGAATATATGCTTAACCAACAAAGTTTCAGCATCAATAAAGCTAACATATCATAACCGTAACTAAGAATATAATGTACAAATGCAAACCTAACATACCTAGCGTATGAATAATCAGCTAACATCCTGAAAATTCCCTACTTATCAAAGGTAAAGTAGCTAACAGGTCATACAATACTCGATATGTTCCCACTTTTCGCGCATATCAGCAACAGGTAAAGCCGTATTATCTAACAAAATCCCTTAACAAAGTGACCAATCTATTAAAGATACCAACATCTTGAACTATGAATTGACACTATCTTCATCAAAGTGTCACTCGTTTCGAGTATAACATCATTTGACCTATGAATAATCGTAGACATTAGCAAAATTCTAGGGCAAACCTAACATTACTCAACAAAAACTTAACCTAAGCTCACGTTTCTAACACATCATCGTCAGTTAACACAGTAATATCTTACAAAAACTCATCATTTCTCTAACAAATCAGTGTTATTTTCACATTGTCATAGCAATATTTAACATAACGCACCTAACTTACGAATAAGCAGTTTTCATTAACCAAGAGTATCTAAAGCAACACATTACCTTCCAAGAGAAATCCCAGGGGGATGCGCCCCTTGAAAGGGTGTGAATCCTGCGAGGGAGAGGAAAGCAGGCATTACCCCTCCGAAGGAGGGGTAAGGCCTCAGCCCTTCGGGCTGAGGCCCAAAGCCCGCTTACACCCCTTCGGGGTGATCCCCCTCGCAGGATTCACACCCTTTCAATAGATCAATAGATCAATATGTTGCTGGGTAGATAGTGGCTTTGCTTATTCGCCCAGGTGCGTATGTAAATATTGCTGCTGACAGCTGTGAAAAATAACTTGCTGATTTGTTAGAGAAATGAGGAGTTTTTGTAAGATATTACTGTGTTAACGGACGTGTGTTAGAAACGTGAGCCTAGGTTAAATTTTTGTTGAGTAATGTTGGGTTTAGCCACAGGGCCCCAGCTGTAATCTACGATTATTCGCCAGGTCAAATGTTACCGAAGCGAGCACTGATGAGACTGGTGTGACTCAATTCGCTGGTTCAGATGTTGGCGTAACAACAGGTGGTCGCTGACAGGGGCTGTTGAATATCTGACTTTGCTGACGCTCGCATCAGTATTATATGACTGTTAGCTACTTTTACGCTGATAAGTAGAGGTACGACAGCTGATTCATACATGTTTGCATTTGGCATTATATTCTTAGTTACGACATGTTGCTGTTAGCACGTGATAACGAGCACTGGTGGTTAACATATGTTCGTGGAATCAGTATAAAGAACTTGTTTTTTATGTTTATCCAAAATGATATCATCGGCTTGAGATCAGCTGGTTCAATAGACTCACGGGAAAATTGAGACGGAGCAGGGGCTGCATGAATAGGGGGTACTGATTTACTGATTTCTTTTTGCTAAATCAGTAGGCTATTACGGTTACTGTGATATTTTATTCAAAGGACATTTTTATGTTATGTCAGGTTAAAATTTGTTATTTTTAGGCCCATGTTTAGTTAAAACTTTTATGTTGCAATGCGGGAGTTATATTATTTGTTATGATAATTTTGTTAAATCTTCCACGAAATTAGCATTCTTTATATTTCTTCAATCGTATGATGATTAGATAGATTTATGCTAAACTTTGTTAAATATTATGATATTAATGTTCAAAATTATATGTTAGAGATATGCGAAAAAAGTGAATGGGGTACGTTAAACGTACTTTACTGCTGTTAAAATGCGAAAGATTGTAGTGGATTTGATCATGCGTATGGTGTGGAGATTTATCGTTGGCCTCATATTCTGGTTCAGGCCCATGTTATGTTAACTTTAATAATGAGAAACTTTGCTGGCGTGCGCTGCTGCTCTATGATAAAACGGAACATGTTAAATTCTTCGCTATATTACTGTGTCCAATGTAAAATTAACGTTATTATGTTAGAGATGTTTGGCAAAAGCAGGAATGGAACCCGTTTTAATATGCAATGTCAGTATACTACAGGTGTTAATGGAACTTTGTTGTGATAACGAACTTATTCGTGTAAGACGTGTTAGGCAAATCGTTAGCCACGTATTTTCTTAGCTGCTAACAACCTTATGTGCTTTATTAATGTGGCTGTGTTACGATGGCGCTATTCGACGGCTGGCAACTCAAAGAACGCTGCGCGCTGTTACGGCCGTTATTGTTGACCCATTGTTGATATCGAACTAGTATGCCGCTGGTGATATGTGTTTATCTGTGCTGTTTACTCTTCCTGATTGATTGAAAAGAAAGAATCTCATTGACCGAGGATGTTTATACATATTTTCTTCGGTAGAGATGGTTTTCAAACTGTGTTGATACGATGATGCTCTAAATGCTACGCTTGTTGATAATCTTCACGAAATTTCGTTAACCAACATTAATGTCGACCATATTTAATCGTAAACCGAATGGCAACTGCTACATCTGCCAGAGAGTCAAATATAATAAGTATTGCATCACTTTATGCAAATAGTTAAAGCATAAATCATTTTTCTTTGTTTGACATTTTTCTGAAAGAGCGAGTCTAAAGGATAAGTCTAAAGCTTTGCACTGCGTTGGAGAACATTTATGATGGTTGGGCGAGTTATGACACATTTTTGATGCGTGTGTCAATGTGGGTGGCGTTGGCTATGTTGAGATATGCTGGAAAAAGTATGAACGGGACACATTTTATGTAGGATGATTGCTACTGTGATTGAAAAGTGAGGAACTTTGTTATTGCAGTTTATTAGGGCGTGGAGTCTTTGTTGCCACGTATTTTCGCCAGTTCGCTATGATGCTATGTTAGCTTTATTGTGTGAACTTTGTTACGACGCGCTACTTTCGCTGCTGCGATATTAACAGGGCGGCGATAAGGCCCCAGTTAAATAATACCGTGTTGAGCAAAATTAACATCGTTATGACAGGAACATGTGACAACAAATGAGTTGCGTCTTTATGTCTTATGTTGAACCTTGCGGTGTTTAGTGATGAACTGTTGACTGTTTATTCCCTAGCAAAAATGTGTTGGAACTGTTGTTGTACGATATTTTCTTCAGTTCAGTTGATGCTATGTTAACATTAATATTGGCTACGTAAGAGTACTCGATGGTGCTGTATTACGCACGATTTGTGACAAATTACTATGTTGTGTAAAATATCGGTGATGACAGAAAGCTGTGAATAGGTTTAATGCTTTATTGGGCCGCTTCATAACGCCCAGGCATGTCAGTTTGTTGGCTGTTGACTTAGCATTCTGTTTAAGGCATTGGGCCCCGTCGTTATGGTACCATTCATGGATCGAATGATGTTAATGTCTTGGTAATGGAGACTTTGTTTTCAACATATGACGGTTTGATGTTTGTATAAAGAACTTGTTTATGTTAGCGTTTATCCAAAAATGACTACTCGAAAATGAGCTTGAATCAATAAGATCAACAGATCAATGATGATCACGAAGGAACGCTGCTAATGGAATGGACGTTTGTTTGCTTTAAACGTTACAGTTTAGTAAAAAAAAGAATTGACCTTAATCAGTGATCCAATAGTCACAGAGGTGGAGAGAGGAACGGGTAATGATTTGTTTGTGATTTACTGCACCGCATGTAAACGTTACAATTTAGTAAAAAAGTGACATAATCAGTGATCAATGAATCCTGGTGGTGGATGTGATTGTTGAGTGCACAAGCGCAACAAAGCTGTTCTGTTAATGAGGTGATTATAGTAATAGTCATGG
>JABUQX010135267.1:7500-12500 GCA_015478945.1 Trachelipus rathkii | reverse complement strand
ATGTAGGCCTCTATATATTGATGATGAGGATTAAAAAAATCCGAAGAGAAATGATGATTTATTCAATAAAAAGGTAATAATAATTGCCCGACAGTTAAGATACTTTTTTACTTCATAAGTAGAATGAAGAGTCACAGACTTTTCCTGTATTATACTCCCTTTTCGAATTCTGCTTTTTCTTGTTATTTGATGTTTGGAGGAGCTCGGGAGAGAGTATCTTAAAGTGAGTCTTCTATCTCTTCTAAGTGCCTTCTGATTGATTGAGTATCTCAACAGGACGGGTTTATATACAATATATGATGTACTTATGCAAAAATTTTGCTGACGCAAATTTTAGCATAAGTTTAAACATAAAAACAAATTTAAAATTTTTGCGAATAGTTACAATTGAGGGTACTACATTACTTCCCACGCTAAACACGGAGTGGTAAAGTATATAAATACATAATATAAAAGAATAATAATCATTCAAATGCATACATATTTGGGGGCATTCGAAAATGCGCACAAACATATAAAACAATATTTCAATGACAAAAATAATAAAAATATATAATGACAAAGACATTCAAATATATGCATATCTGCTTATGCCCTTAGACATAAGCACACATACAAACATTTGAATGCATAAAAATATAAAATGTAAAATGGTATACATAAAAATACAAGAATGTTATACATAAAATGAAAGGTGCATTCAAATTTCAAATACGAGCATAATTGGTTATATCCGTTAGATATAAGCAAACATACAAACATTTGAATGCATAAAAATACAAAAATGTTTATACATAATTATTGATATAGAACAATTGAGTTATTCACAAGAGTTAAATAGGCCACATTGATCGAACCGTTGAATCAAGGAAAGGTCCAATATAAGGCGTTTCTAATGTATCCATGATTTGATCAATGCGCACGGAAATAGTTTTCAAAGCTGTAGTTACGAAAGAAACATTGCGTGACATATGTAGAGGCGAAGTTGCCTGAAATTTAGGTCCTTTATTTGAAAGATTTCTTCATAAATAAAAGGGAGCTGGCACAGAACCATTTAGAATTCGAAAAGGAATCAAAGTTCGTAGTGGAATCCAAAAATGAGTTTCTGCCCATAATCCAAACTTAAAATGATGAAAGAAATCCATACCGAAAAGGAAGTTTGCTATGTCTAACGATGAATCTTCGAACTGTGATATTTGTGAAAAGATGAAGACCGTAATCCAAAATTAATTGAAAATGAAAAATGAAGTCCGTATCGATAATGCTCGTTTTTTTTTTTTTTTTTTTTTTGGAAGGATGCTGGATTTTTAGTATTATTGTAGTTTTTCTTTTTCTTCATTTTGGTTGTTTTCTTTTGGAGACAAACTTTTCTTGGTGAGGATGAAGGAGTTAGTAAGATCGATCGTAATAAGAAGTTACTGGTGAAATGCTGATGGGTTATCAGAAGGCGCTGGGTGTTCCACTTCCGGGATTACCAATATAAAGGGCCTTAAAATAGTTCTTTGATGATATTTTTGGTTTCTTGATTTAGGCCTCTATATATCGATGATGAGGATTAAAAAATCCGAAGGGAAATGATGATTTATTCAATGAAAAGGTAATAAAAATTGCTCGACAGTTGAGATACTTTTTACTTCATAAGTAGAATGAGGAGTCACTGACTTTTCCTGAATTGGACTCCATTTCGAATTTTGCGTTTTCTTGTTATTTGATGTTTGGAGGAGCTCGGGAGAGAGTATCTTAAAGTGAGTCTTCTATTTCTTCTGATTGTCTTCTGATTTTGCATCTGACTGAGTATCTCAATGAAACGTGGCTTTATATACAATATTTGATGTACTTATGCAAAAATTTTGCTTACGCAAATTTTAGCATAAGTTTAAACATAAAAACAAATTTAAAATTTTTGCGAATAGTTACAATTAAGGGTATATACATATATATATATATATATATATATATATATATATATATATATATATATGTATATATATATTAATATATATATATATATAAAAATACATAGATATAAATAAATAAATATATTTATATATATATATATATATATATATATATATATATATATATATATATATATATATATATATATATATATATATATATATATATATATATATAATATATATATATATATATATATATATATATATATATATATATATATATATATATAATCGTAAATTTAAAAAATATATATAATATATATATATATAAATATATATATATATATATATATATATATATATATATATATATATAATATATATATATATATATATATATATATATATATATAATCAGTGGCGACTCGTGTATAGGAGCGATGGAGCGATCGCTCCTCCTCACTAATTAAACATAAATTCTGAATTATAACACTTAATTAAAAGATCATGTTTTTAATAAATAATTGAATGGAAATTTTAAAAACTCTTGTAATAAGGCAGAAACGTAAGAAAATTTCATCTAATAAGAAGAAATTGAATAAACATACTTGTCTCAGTTGTACGTAGTTTTTGAAATTCTATTTATATAAGAATATGAGTTGGCGAGCGAAATCATTCATCGCTCCTGATAGCTCCAATAGTTATGTGAAAATTATACGTCTGGCAGCGATATAGAAGAGATTATAAAATACTTACTTTGGAGCGATTCTTAAGATCGCCTCAGCGTAAGTTGTCGTAATTATTATTATTATTATTATTAATATTATTTTTAATATTTATTTAATAATATATATATATATATATATATATATATATATATATATATATATATATATATATATATATATATATATATATATATATATATATACATATATATATATATATATATATATATATATATAAAAAAAAATGTATACTAATAATCATAATAATCATAATAATAACTTAATATATATATATATGTATATATATATATATATATATATATATATATATATATATATATATATAATATATATATATATATATATATAATATATATATATATATATATATATAATAATAATATAATAATATATATATATTTTTATATATATATATATATATTTGTCTTGTTAATTTTTACATTGATTTCATAGTAGCGACACATCGAATCCCATAATAATTTATTTTTTATGTCAGTTAACGTGCAATCATTTGGAGTGAGTTTGTGTTTGAGTTTTTAATTGTTTTATATATTTTTTACATGTTAGTATAATAATTTCAAAATGAATAGTGTATTAAATATATTAAATAATAAGTTTTCAAGATTTTCTCTTGAAGAAAAATTAAATATAAAAGAGCTTGGTAGGCCTATGCCAAATATAAAATTAACTCAGACATCATACAAGAGCAAAAAACCGTACTCTCGAAAATTTAACGTGGATTTATATAAGAGACACAAATGGCTCTGCGGCTCCTCAGAGAAAAATGCTCTATTTTGCTTCCCATGTTTGCTATTTGAAGGAGATGATTCTTGGGCTAGAATTGGAGTGACTGATTTAGCCCATCTATCAGTCAAAATAGGTAAACATGAAGCTTCTGTAAGTCATATAAACAATGAGGCTAATTTAGCAGTATTAGGAAAAGTAAATATAAAAGAAAATATTGATTCTGCTTACAAACAAGCGATTGAATGCCACAATCAGCAAGTTACTAAAAATAGATACATTTTACTAAGAATTATCAAAGCCATCAAATTTTGTGCAAATCTTGAACTCCCCTTAAGGGGTCATGACGAAAGTTCTGATTCTATGAATCCTGGTGTTTTTAAATCCTTAATAGAATACAGTGCTGAATTAGATCCAACTTTAAGAGATCACTTAAAAAGTTCTAACGTTTTCAAAGGAACTTCAATGACTATACAAAATGATTTACTTTCTTGCTCTTGGGAAATATGTAGGATGCACATATTAAAAGAGATTTCACAAGCTAGCTTTATAGGCATAATCGCAGATGAAACCTCTGATATATCAAACGAATTTCAATTAGCTCTCATTTTGCGCTATGAATATGACGGGAATATAAAAGAAAGATTTTGGGGACTTTTTAACCCAGCTTCTCACAGGGCAGAATCAATAGCTAGCGTTATTTCTGATCAATTAAAATCCATTTTACCGAACTGTCCAGAAAAATTGATTGCTCAAAGTTATGATGGTGCCGCAGTTATGAGTGGACACGTCAGTGGTGTAAACGTATTTATAAAAGACGTTTATCCAAATGCACATTATGTACACTGTTATGCGCATCAAATTAATTTGATAATGACTCAGTCAGTTTCTCAAATTCCAGAAGTTGGAGAATTCTTTAGAAATATGTCACTAATTCCAACCTTTTTTCACAATCTCCTCAGAGATGCTCTGTATTAGATGAAATTATTGGGAAACGGTTGCCAAAAACTGTTAAAACAAGATGGAATTTTAACATCCGAACTGTAAACATGGTTTTTGAACATAGAGAGCTATTGTTAGAGTGCTTTGAAAAAATTCTAAATGAAAGCAAACAACCAGGAACACGAGATCAAGCAGGAGGTTTGCAAAGGTTATTGACTGATCCTACTTTTGTATTTTGGCTCACTGTTTTCCGCCATATAATGCCGCACGTAGATTGTTTCTATAATAAAATTCAATCAAGAAATGCAGACGTAATTCTCATAAAACAAGCTGTGAGTGAACTACAATTAGAATTAGGAAAGATTAGAAACAGTATGACCACCATAATGGAAGAAATTGAGGGAACGTATGATGTTTGTGAGGTGAAGAGAAGAAGATCGTTAAATGCTTCCAATTACTACGAAATTAAAAAAGCTGCTGCGTATAAAGTGTGTGACATAATAATATCTCAGTCTAAGGAGAGGTTTTCGTTTAGTGATCATTTACTATCAGCTCAACTTTTCGAGCGTGAACACTTTAAATTATATAGAACCTCATTTCCCACAGTTGCATTTGAAAAGACTGTAACTGTTTATCCATTTTTTAACATCTTGAGACTCAAATC
>JABUQX010135267.1:0-2500 GCA_015478945.1 Trachelipus rathkii | reverse complement strand
TATATATATGTATATATATATATATATATATATATATATATATATATATATATATATATATATATATATATATAATAATATATATAAAGAGTATACAAAATAATCTGATAATATGTATGAATGTCAATAGATACTAAAAATTGTAATAGCATTTATTTTGATATTAATGAAACGCCAATAGATAATAATAAGAAATATTTATGAGCCTGTGAACACAGGCTGGATCTACAATCCTATTATTGCTAAAACACAAGCAAATTAGCCTTTATAGCCATTATAAATTAAGATGGTATTTATGTGCATTTTTCTAGTTTACGGGTAATTTTTTTAATCTGTTGTCTATTTTTATCATATATATATATATATATATATATATATATATATATATATATATAGAGAGAGAGAGAGAGAGATATATATATATATATATATATATATATATATATATATATATATATATATATATATATATATATATATGTAATATATATATATATATATATATATATATATATATATATATATATATATATATATATATATATATATATATATATATATATATATATATATATATATATATATATATATATATATATATATATATATATATATATATATATATATATATATATATATATAGAGAGAGAGAGAGAGAGAGAGAGAGTTGTAAAAGAAAGCATTATTTTGGGCACCGTTATTTTGTTATAACAAGCGTTTTCCTACCTATTTTTTTTTTCACCAAATAATACATTATTTTATTATTTGATATTATTTTTAATTATTTAGAACTAATTTCTTTATTAAGCCTTCAAATTGTTTACAATATAAATTAACTGGTTTAATAGTGCTGGCGTGCAGTTTGGTAATATTTTGATGGTGCTGATGCACAGCATGGTAATATTTTGATGGTGCTGATGTACAGCTTGGTAACATTTTGATGGTGCTGACGTGCAGCTTGGTAATATTTTGATGGTGCTGATGTACAGCTTGATAATATTTTGATGGTGCTGACGTGCAGCTTGATAATATTTTGATGGTGCTAATGTACAGCTTGGAAATATCAGGATGGTGCTGATGTACAGTTTGGTAATATTTTGATGGTGCTGACGTGCAGCTTGGTAATATTTTGATGGTGCTGAAGTCCAGCTTGGTAATATTTTGATGGTGCTGACGTACAGCCTGGTAATATTTTGATAGTGCTGACGTGCAGCTTGGTAATATTTTGATGGTGCTGAAGTCCATCTTGGTAATATTTTGATGGTGCTAACGTGCAGCTTGGTAATATTTTGATGATGCTGACGGGCAGCTTGGTAATATTTTGATGGTGCTGACGTGCAGCTTTCTAATATTTTGATGGTGCTGACGTGCAACTTGGTAATATTATGATGGTACTGACGTGCAGCTTGGTAATATTTTGATGGTGCTGGCGTACCGCTCCGTAATATTTTAAAAGTTGCTGCAGTGCAGCTTGGGAAAATTTGAGCTCATAAAATTTTTAAGAAAGGTTATCTAAATCTAAAAATTTAACATTAAGAGTGGAGATGTCAATTTTTGGAACAACTTCCTTTTAGTATTAGATAGTATATATATATATATATATATAGATATTATGTATTATATAATAATATATTATAAGAAATTTTAAATATATCTCTATATAATATATATATATATTTACTATATATACTAGATATATAAATATAGAAAAATAATCTACAACATATGTATCCATATATAGATTTCAAAGCAAACTGTAAAAAAATTTCATACCTCACCATTAAAAAAAAAAAACAAAAAAAAAACATACATCGTGTCTCACAACTAATAATAGTTTAAAACCAATTAGTTATTTATGGAGTACAATTATTTACAAAAACTATTCAAGACTTTTTTTTTGTATTGAATTTAGTAGCTCTACATTAATAAAATGGATATAAAATGTATGTTAAATAAAATACTATTTGTTAAAAAAAAAAAAAAGAAAAAAAAAAAAATGAAAATTGCCATTAGTAGTAGTAGTAAAGAAGCAAACAATTTTATTAACTATAGGACTATATCGGTACGCAAAAATATTCCTTTGATAAATAATAGTTATTAGCTAAAAATGCATCTTAACTCCTTTAAAAGCCCATTTTAACCCCATGGAAAGAATTATCACGAAGATAATGATTTGAGTATTTGCTTTCTCTAAAATTTACGAGTGTTGCTTCTATTGATCAAGATCTTGATGATTATGACAACGAATATGGTAAGAAATTTCTAAAAAATTATCATTTCTCAAAATGGTAAATATCTAGTCAAGCTCTCTTGAATAAAAGAGAAAATAGTTCTTGTTCCCCTCTAATTATAATATAGCTTTAATGTTTTTAGATAGATTTGTAAGTTCTTAGATGACCAAAAGCTGCTCGTGAGTATAATACAGTCTTCCAGGAGCAACTGAAAAAAGACATCTTGAGGAAAATGAAGTGTTATGCAATCTGATATCAAACAGTATTCT
>JABUQX010135266.1:0-23476 GCA_015478945.1 Trachelipus rathkii | reverse complement strand
TTACTATTTTTAATAATACTTTTCATTTATTTTTATTTACTTGATTTTGTGTGTTTTTTATAAATTGGCTGTTAGTTATTGTAAATCGAGCTATCAAATTTGATTGAATTTCATTAAAAAATTATCTAATCTCTGAATTTTGTAAAATGTTGAAATTCAAATGTTAGAAAATGTGCAATATAGCGAGTGATTCATATATGAAACCATTCTCTTCATTGTGCGCTAATATAAATTATATTATATATAAATATATATATATGATTATATATATATATATATATATATATATAAATATATATATAATATATTAAGTAGATATATATATATAAATGGATGAAAATAAATATATACAATTGTTGCAAGAAAGAAAGAAAAAATTGATCTTTATAAATAAATGTGAGTGAACTATAATTATATTTATATTATAATATTTAATATACTATTTATATTTATATATATAACTATATATATATATTATATTATATTTATATAATATTTTGTATATACTAATAATTATATATATATATATATATATATTTTGATTAATGACGTCATATTAATCAGGGCAGCTCAAAAAAACTTTTGGGTGGAATATATATATTATAATTATTATATATATATTAATATATATTATATATTATATATATATTATAATATATATTATAATATATATATATATACTATTAGATATATTTATGCTGACTTTTTAATATATTTGGGCTCATAGGCAAGTAGCGCGTGCCTACTCTGCCTACCCCCAAAAGCCGCCATTGATATAGTATATATATTATAATTATATATAATATTATATATTAATATATATATATTTAAGTATTATTATTAATAATTATATATATATTATATATGATATATATATAATATATATATATAATAATTATATTTATAATATATAGATATATATATATAATATATATATCTTTATAATTATTATATATTATATAATATATATATTATACTTAGTATATATATAATTAATTATATATTATATAATAATATTATATAATTATATATATAAATATATATTATATATATAAATATATATATTATTATATTATTATTTATATATTGTACATATAATATTATTATATATATTTATTATATATTAATATACTTATATATATTAATATATATGTACTATATAATATATATAATTTATAGATATATATATTAATAGATTATATATATATATATATTAATATTATAATATTTATAATATTATAGATATTATATATATTAATATAATATTAGATATATTATATATATATATAACTAAATATATTATATTAGAAAGAAAGAATATTTATTATACATATTTTATCTATATTTATATGATAATTTAATTATTATTAAAGATATTATCAGTTTAATAAATATATGATAGGTTTATAATATATATATACTATACATATCTATTTATATATAATATATATATTGTTAATCGTTAAAACTTATAAATCTAATCCATATCGTCAAAACTACAATAGCTCTTACAAGGAAAAGGATAATACTGTTGAATCTGGTTAGAAATTTTAGGCGAACTGTAAAATATAGTTCTTACACAATTTTATATAACTATCAAAGATAGATTTATTAGTATTATATATATATATATATAGTATATTATATTATATATATATATATAATATATATATATATATAAGAATTTTATTTATTTATATAAGTATATATATAATATTATAAAATGTAAAATCTATACAAGCTGGGAATTAATATATTATCACTATCTTGATATATCTCAATAACTACATTTAGTACAGCGAAAAAGGAGCACATTGGGGTGGATCCTTGTAAATTTAGTTAGAAATGTTAAAAAAATAAAAATAAATAAAATAAAATAAGAGATGTTGATATTTTTTTTTTTTAGCTTCACATCTAAACAATAAAAAAAAATAAATATATTGTATATTTTTTTTAGTTGAGCAAGTGACATAGTATATATAATTATTTGTAAGGTTAATTAACGGCAATAGGGCTCGAAGCCCGGGAACACAGGGGGACGTTTCCTTACCCCGTAGGGAGTGGGTGGAGGAAGCCGCGAAACCCAAATTACCAAAGACGGGTGTTCCGGAGACCTTCCGGAGGGGGAGGAATTAGTGCTACCGTAGTCTCCGATAGGCTGAAGACCCTCCGCCATTTTGATCGATATACCCCTTGGTATTTCGTTATGTAAAAAGAAAATTTAATTAGAAAGTATTTATTTTAACGAGTAACCAATAAAAAGGGTCTCTCTAAATAGGCTCTCTAATATTACTCTAATCATATTAACAATAATTTTTTTTTTTTTTATTATTTTACATTTCTAAAATACGAAATTTCCGAACGGACAAATAATTCCTTTCACTGTAGCCATTGAGTTTTATGATATTTATATATATTATATAATATTATATATATAGTATTATATATATATTTATATATAATATATATATATTTTATATATAATATATATATATATTATAATTATATATATATATTTTATTTATATATATTACTTATATATATTATTATATATTATCTATATATAATATCTATATATATAAATATATAATATATATATATTTATTAATATATAATATATAATATTACTTTATTTATATATATATATATCATTATAATATATATATTAATATTATATATATATATATATATATATATATAAATATATATATATATATGATAATATATATATATATATATTATATTATTTATATATATATATATATATATATATATATATATATATTATATTATAATATAATATTGATATAATTGTATATATATCAGTGGCGTACTTGGAAGATTACACTTGGGTAGCAAGAATATATATGTACTAATTATATTTATATATTATTATATATATTATATATTTATCTATATTTATTATAATATTATTTTATATATATTGATATATATATATTAATCGTATTATATATTATATATATTATTTTATTTATATATAATTATATATAATTAAATAGTATAATAATATATATATATATTATACAAGAGAAGAGAGAGATGAGAGGAGAGAGGGAGAGAGAGAGGAGAGAAGAGGAGAGAAGAGAGAGGAAGAGAGAGAGAAGAGAGACGATCAAATTTCCAATAGATAATAATAAAAATAATTTCAAAGTGTATATCTTCTTTTTTGAAAGTTTCGTACTCGCGAATTTCGCGTATTTTTTCCTCGATTCAACGGTATGACCCATACTTTTTAAAACAAATTATATCGAAATATAATAATCGATATACAGTAAAATCTATTTTAAGACAGAGGTAGGAAAGAAAATTTCATATGAATTTATATTATAATTGTTATTAATAAGATAGTTGATTTTCTTTAAATTATTTGATTTTGGTATTTTTTTTTTTTCATAATAAAATTTAAAGTTACTTATTACTATGAATTATTTTTTTTAAAAAGATCTCAATAAATATTGGGTAGAGTCCTACCACTGCGCTACCCGTATATAAGCGCCCCTATATATTATATATATATATATATATATATATTATATATATATTCTATAATATTAATATATATATATATTATATATATATAATATATATAATTATATATATAATATATATATATATATATATATATATAATATATTATATATATATATATATATATATATATATATATATATATATATATTATAATAGTATATAATAATATTATAATATATATATATAGTATATTATATATATATAGTAATATATATTATATTAGTATAATATATAATATATAAATTATATATCATTTTGAAGGTCTTTTCCTTAGCTTTTCAAATGTAGTGTTTTCCGTACTGTTGTTAGTTTTGAGATATGGATTGAGTATTTTTGTGGTAGTTTAAACTGAATATATATAATGATATATAGTATATATATATTATCATATAATTAATATAATAAAATACTATAATACTTAAGAATAAAATTAAAATTACTATTATATATATATATATAATATACTATATATATGATAAATATGTCAGCGCCTAGTAGTAGCAAACAAAGCAATTTTTAAAAATAATAATGAATATATAATTAATAAAGAAAAATAATATATAATAATCATAATATAATAATAATAATAATAATATTAATATTATTATTTATATTATATATTAATTATTTTATTATATTAATTATTATTTATATTTATATATTTTCTGTATTAAAATACAATACAAGCTTGGCTGTCCTAAGGAGCAAGACTTGTCTGAGCACGTGCTAACGCCTATCAAGGGCTCGCACTTCGTCGCCCGAGGAAACCAAGCGAAAAATCATGATGACAAATAATAGTGAAACCGTTACGTTTTTCCGCTGTTTACTTAGATAGGGGGAGATACAAGAAAAATTAAAAAATTAATTTATTAAATAAACAATTTATTAAGAATATAGAAATCAAATGTGCGGACCTGTAATGGCGAAGAGATAGTAGTTTCAAAATATGTGCTCCAATTTCAACAATAATCGATTACGACTTTGGAACGTTTTATGACTGGTTTAAAATTAATATGTTTAGATAATAATAAAATTAATACATAATATATAATAATTTTTTTTAAAAAAATAAATTTTTAATAAAGATGTAATAATATAGTAGGCATATAACCTACAAATAATAATGAATAATAATATAATTAATAATATATTAATAGTATATTATTATTATATTGTTCATTATTATTATTATTATTCATA
The DNA here is from genome assembly GCA_015478945.1 of Trachelipus rathkii. Classification (NCBI taxonomy): domain Eukaryota; kingdom Metazoa; phylum Arthropoda; class Malacostraca; order Isopoda; family Trachelipodidae; genus Trachelipus; species Trachelipus rathkii. The sequence continues at coordinate 18,724 of JABUQX010135266.1, read as the reverse complement.
TTATTATTATTATAATTAATATTTTTATTATCATTATTATATTTATTATTAATTAATTATTATTTATTATATAAATAATAAATAATATAAATAATTAATATAATGAATAATATATAATATATATAATAATAATATAATAATATAATAATAATAATAATATTATATTATTTAATTATCTATTATTATTATATTATTATTATGATTATATTATTATTATATTATTTTATTTTATTATATTATTATTATGAATAATTATATTCTTGAATAAAATATAATAATAAAATACTAATATAATAATAATAATATAATAATATATAATATAGTAAGTAATAATATAATAATAATATAAATATTATTATTTTATTTGTTATTATATTATATTAATTTTATTACGTTTATTTTTATATATTATTTATATTTTTATTATTATATATTATATTTTTAATTTTTTAAAAACATTTCTTATCCTGAAATGATTATACTGTTAATATTATTTTTATTTAAAAATAATAATAAATAATGAATAATAATAATAATAATAATATAATGATACAGTAATATAATAAGTAATATAATATGAATATAATAATAAATACCGCAATGAACGCAAGTATTATTATTATATTATTAATTATTTATATTATTAATTATTATATTATTATTTTATTATTATATTTTAGTATTATTATTAATTGTCATTAATATTACATTTATAATATTGTAATGTTTTTATTTGCAACAAGTTAGGTCGTACATAGGCACTACTTGAATTATAATGTGCCTATTTGTTAAAAGTTGATATTTATTATGATTAGAAATATTAAAATTTAATTGATATAAATTTTTTTTTTTTCATTGTTATTACGATTTAACGATGAAAATAAAAGTTCATCATTTTGGAAAAAATTCAAGTTCCATTTTCCATTGGGAGTCGGAGTCGGATAGGAGTCGGGAGTGCGGGAGTCAGTTGTTTCTAAAATCGACTCTGGGAGGCGGGAGTCGGAGTAGGATAGTTTATTAAATCGAATCTGGGAGTCGGAGTTGGGAGTCGATCTAATTTTTCTCGACTCCCCATCCTTGATATAGAGCATATGAATATTAATATTATATATTATATTATATATAATATATATAATATTTATATATATATAATATATTATAATTATTATTATATATTATTATTACTACTATATTATATATAATATACTAATATATAGTATATATATATATAATATAGTATTATATAATATTTATATTATATATATATACTATATATATATTATATTATATATATTATATATATATATATATATTATTTGGAGATGATTGCGGGAGGCATACGAAATAAATTGAGATGATTGCAAGCATGTTTTCGAGGAAGAATCGACATGATTGATTTTATCTGAAGATGATGTTGGAAAATACTAGAATGTAACCGGAAAGGATATGGCTTTAACGATTGTGGAAAAGGTGTTCGACCGTGTTACGAGGGATTATGTGGAGATCTTTGGAAGGGTTATGGGTGCATTCTAACTGGTCAGAGTCATAAAAGAGATATGTGAGCAGCTGTTGCAAGGTGAAAAACAAATGGCATGATAGTAGTTGGTTATGGAATAGCACGAGCGATAAAACAATGAAGAGGTGTACTTTCACAATTTTTTCTTAACGTTATAGAATTGTGCAACTGTACAGGAAGGTGGATGGATGGATGATTGAAACGGGATAATCTAGATTGATATCGATTCAGTGTATTTCATGTAGGGTCATAGCTGGAATGAGACGAGTGTGAGGGAGAAGGAAATGAATCAAATAGAGGGAGACGAGTTTAATGATGTGAGAGTAGGAGCAAGAAAGTTAGAATATAGAATTGGGAGGAGTACTGAAACAACGAAGCAGTTTGAATATTTAGAGTGCATGTGGAGTAAAATTATGATATTTTCAGGAGCTTAGATTTACATTGGAAATTTAATGGACATTATCCTTAATGTACATATACAGGGAAAGTCAAAACAAGAATTTTCTTCCCAGTTATTTAACCGAAAGAAAATAGACAACAGACTGAGCAATAATACAAAGCTAAAGTAAGTACAGCGATGAAAAATATAAAGATTAAGATTGATATTGAGGGTGACAAGATTGGAAAGGAGGAGGATGATATGTAGATGGGTGGATTTGGGAGAGTTAGAGAGTATATTGGGATTAGGTGGCGAAGAGGCTAGTTGTGAGGTCAGAAATTAAGAGAGGATGAAAGAAATAGATAACGAAAGGTTATTTTGATGCAGCTGAGGGAAGTGAGTAGGGAAGCTAGGGTAAAGGTGGACGGATGTGTTGAGAAGGTGGAGGAGGGAGGATCATAGAGGCGAGTGGAGGAAAATTGTTAGACTCATCGACTGGATTTAGACTTCGTGCAAGAATAGCCGCTGGACAGTGATACGCATACGAGCATGTTGAGAAAGAAGTGATATTATATATATATTATATATATATTATTATATATTATATATATATATATTTATATATAATATAATATATATTATATTATATATTTAATAATAATATTTGACTATTGTGTTAGATGAGTAGATCTATTATATGTTCACTCTGCTCAACATTTCGTCAGGAATCGTAACTGATAGTATAAATATAAATATATATATATATTAATATATATTATATATTATATATACTATATATATTTTTATATAATATATTATAATATTATATATATATTTAAATATACGAAGACATGTGTCATCATAGTATACATGTTATTCATTTGGAGTATGTGATGTGCGTAGGAAATTGTATATTTGTATTTATGGGTAAGTGGAATTTATTTCAGCATTAAATATCTCTTCCTTTTTCCATTTAGCTACCTTTCTTATTTATGATTTATTAGATTATATTACGATTATATTATTATTATTATTGATTATTTATTAGTTTATTATATATTATTATTATTATTATTATTATTATTTTATTATTAGTTATCATAGTTTATCATTTTATCGTTATATTATCATTATCATTATCATTATCATCATATCATAATCATCATCACTATCTCATCATCATCATGATCATCATCACCCACCTTAGATTATCACTAAATATATTATTATTATTTTATTATCGATATATATTATTATTATTATTATATTTACTTTATATTATAATTTATTATTATTATCTATTATTATTATTATTATTATTATTATTTTAAGCAAATGAGAGAGACCGGTATCATAATAGTTCACTAAATGTTATTCGTCTTATTTATCTAACCGAACACAAATACATTCCTAGAGACACATTCCTCACGTGCTTCAATTTCCCACGGTGTCCCTCAGGGCTCTTTTTTAGGGTGATATATTTAATTATAATATATATTATATATATATAAGATATATATATAATACTATTATATATTTCATATATATATAATAGTATCTATATATATTATATTTAATATATAATATAATTATATAAGTATATAATAAATTATAATGACTTTCCAAATTGTCACAGTTCAATACACTCTCAATTGCAGGACGACACTGCAATTAATATTCCAGATCGGAATATACATATACACGTAATTACCTGCTAAAGTTAGACGAAGGAATTGAAAACCAATAGTAAACATGGTAGAGGCAAAAATACTCTCCTGTAAACCTACTTAAAAACAGATTGACTAGTAATACAAATCAAAAGAACCTGTTCACTAAGTAGAGCAAAGTAGCATTATAATCGGTATTGTCAGAAAGGTATTATTGATGACAAGCCCTTTTTCAAACATATTAATGTTAATTTTGCAACTATCCTATGCAAACTAAGGATTACTAGAATTTAAAAATTTTTGTCTAAATATATATGGTAAGAAAACATTCAATAATAAATTGTATAGGTGTGGAGTTTTCAAAATTCCCGACTCGACTCCGACTCCAACGTCTTGAAAAATTACGACTCCGACTCCGACGTCTGTCGAAATTTAGTGGTGGTGTGTGAATTACCGAGTCGACTCAGATCCACTCTGGAGGAAAAATTTTAGACCCAATCATCCCTCATATGAAAGTAAACTTTCAAGAGTAACTCATAATAATTTACAGCCATTTCATGCAGACATTTAAAAAAGTAATGAAACATTTTTTGGTTACTTACTATAAGCTTAACTAACAACACGTCACGCGGCTCAACACAACAGTTATTTGATTTAGATTGTGCTGATAAATGTGGATTCTTCAACTATAAGAGTTGACGAACTAGACACTGCATTTAATCTTATACGTCACAAATTTATTTAAATATCAATCTTTTTATTTAGACTGTGTCACGTAGTTACACTTACCTTGTAAATAATAGGTAACTATATTACAGTGACGCGAAGTCTAAGTTAAAAGATTATCGGACTCCTGTTTCCTGATCGTCGTAACTTTAATGAAATAACTCTTTCAAAATTCTTCATCAGAATAAATAAATTCGAAATTTCGAATTTTATCTATCGTTAACATAATTATTTTAGTTTACAATACAATAAATAATATACTATTATATAAATAAATTGTATATAATATACTATATTATATATATATTATATATATTTATATTATACTAAAACATATATATATGATATTATATATATATGTATATATACTATTAATATATTATATTAATATATATATATATAATATATATATAATATATTATTATATAATTATATATATAGATATATATATATATTATCTAATATAATAATATATATTATTATATTATATATATATATATATATAATTATATAATATATGTTATATATATATATAATAATAATATATATATAATCATATATATATATATATATTATAGATATTATATATATAATATAATATTATCATATAGATATATATACAATATATATATATATATATAGTATATATATAGTATATATTCTTTTGGCTATTTTGGAAATTAAAGTAATATATAAAATATAAATGAATTTAAAACATAATTGCAGAACGGTGAGCTGTTCCAAGGTCTATCGTCATATATGAGTAAATTTTCCAAATCCTTACCATGGTAGCGAGGCTGGCTAAAACCTAAAATCTATTTAAATTAACGGAGGATCTGCAAAATTTAATTTTTGGTTCTTTTAGATATAATATAAGTTAAGTAATATAAATAATATAAGTTAAGAAGAACGGTAAGAAGGCGGCGAAGTCGGCTCGTATATGTCAAGAAGGGATGGATCAAGCTCCAGAGTAGCGTCTGGTAGCTCAGCGGTAGAGCACTCGCCCAACTAAGCGAGAGACTTAGATTCGTGACTGGTGTAAGTGTGAGCTGTTCTCTTCTTGGCTCCATCTTGCTCATACTTAAAAATTGAGCACACCCCCTCCTAGATTAGTGCTCTGCCAGTGAGCGGTGGTGGTAACTGTTTAAAAAAAAAAAATTACTCCTCTCCTCCAATCCCTCGAAACTATACCCTCTATAAACGCTTTGTTACACAACTATACCCTCTATAAACGCTTTGTTACACAACTTCCAAATCCAGTCAATCACAATCTCGCCTCCATTCTTGATCAGTTCACCAGTAATTCCATCTATACTTGCAGATTTATCATTCAACTTTATCACTCTACCCATTACCTCCACAAATACCTATTTCTTCTAGCACCATCAAACCCACACACATTCATTATCACCTTCATTACTGCCAATGTTATGCAGAATTTCAAAGCGTTCCCTACCCTCTCGTTTCACATCCATTTCATCAATTACGAAAGCACCATCCTTATTCATTATTGTATGCAGATTCCACTTACTCTCATTCTTAACCTTTCACGCTTCCTTCCAGAAAAGCTTCCTATTCCCTTGTAAGTCCTCATTCATCCTCCTTCCAAATTCTTCATTTACCACATTTTTCCTCCTATGTATGCAACTTTTAGTCTTCATTTTTTCCATCTTATATAATTCCAAACACCTTTCTTCTGAGACTTCATTATTGGCTTTTAGCACATTCAACCACGCCTCTTTTTTTATTTTTAACCGCTTGCATCACCTCTTCATTCCACCACTCACTGTTGAGATTCTTACTTCCTACTTTATCACATCCACATACTTCTCTTGCACTATTAACAAAGGCTTCCTTCATTTGTATCCAGATTTGTTCAGTTTCATCTTGTTCACATTCAACCAATTTATTTGCAAGCGTTCTAAAATACTTTTCCTTATTACCTCGTTCACTTAACTTCTCACTCTTGATTCTTTCCACTTCCTTCCTCATGAATTTCTCTACAACCAATATATATATATATATATATATATATATATATATATATATATATATATATATATATATATATATATATATATATATATAATATATATATATATATATATATAATATAATATATATATATATATATATAAGTATTTTTATGCGTACGCACCGCTCACGGGCAAAAGCCCTATTCAAGGAGGGTGGTGTTGCACGCTTCATAAGTCAACAACTAAAGCAAATTACGCAGGTGAGCACAGACGCAGCTTTTGAGGGGGGGAGATAAATTCAACAGAAACACAGAAGATGGAAGAGAATTTCCACAGACAGATGTGGCAGGAAAGAGAGAAGCACCGCAGCGAACTAGCCTGGATTACCTACATCAACACAAAACTCATGTGCAGACACAGCACCCCTAGTGCTACGAGGGCTACGTAAAGGTGGAGGTACGCGAGTGATTAGCTCAATCGAGCACTTGTCACTGCAGTACCTATAGAAAAAGAGATTAAAGCACCAAACATCGGTCGCAAAGAGAGAGGAGTCAAATGTGAACTTTGGAAAGTACAGCAGAACAGTTTATAAGCCTTTTGGCCTTGTGACTCGACCCTATCCAAAAGCCGGGTGAAAACCAGAGCCCCCCAGATATGAGAGCAGTACTCCATACAAAGTGCGGATGAGGCCCTTGTATAACTGGAGCAACTGGGAAGAGGAAAAAAAGTCTCGCAGGGTCTAAAACAGAACTCCCAGTTGTTCTTTGAGGCCGCCCTAGCAAACCGTTGTGATAGTGAGGTTTCCAAGACATGTTCTATATTTTAGACAAGGCCAAGGAGTTTATATGTCAAACAGAAAAGACGAAGGAGAACCGTCAAAAGAGATAGAAAGTTAGAAGGTTCTTAGAGAGGGAGATTTGTAGAAGTTGAGTTTTTAAGGAATTGAATTTCACAAGGTTCACAGACGACCCCACCCGGAAATCTATCCAGATCAGCGAGAATAGAATTGGAAAGATTAGGAAGAGAGGCCAATTCTAGAAGTAAAAGAAATAGCCAGAATTGAAATGAGTTGAAGAATGAGATTCCAGGTCATCGGCATATGAGCGAATAGAGTTAGTGTGCAGGTTGAGAAGATCATTAATGAAAAGTAGGCAATAAAGTATGGAATAAGACAAAACCCTGAGGAACACCACTATGACAGAAAAGGAAGAAGAAGGTGCCCCATCAACACAACAGCGATATGACGCGATTTGAACGAAAACTAGACATAAGTAAGCAAAGAGAAGGAGGAAACCCAAAGGATGGTGAGCTTGAAAGCAGTGACGCGTGCCATACCGCGGTCAAAAGCTTTGATATGTCAACGAGACAATTGCAAGCACGCCACCCACCCACGCGCAGAGTCACCTCCCCGTAGTTCCTAGGCGGAAAACCATAAATCAGTAGAAGAAAGTATATCGCCAGTAGACCTCGAGCGCCGAAGCCGTACTGCCATCGGAAAGAAGTGAATGAGATCCAGATGATCTAAGAAAATGAGAGGTGAGAAGAGTTTCAAAGATCTTAGTAGAATACAAGTAAGGAGGCGAAAGTTGAAGGGATCAGAGCGGCTTACCGATCTCTTTCGGAATAGGTTGCGACATGTGCGTGCTGTCCAACACTGATGAAAGTCGTTGGTATTGGCAGACGATAGAGAAATATAAGTTGAACGAGGGCGGGATGATTAGCACGGAAGCACACTCCCCCAAAACTCGGGAGGAAATGCCATCCGGGCCACCCGCCTTCCTTTCGTTCGTTCATAGATTTCAGAGCCCATGCACCCGATCAAATGTAATCACAAGCAAAGGCATAGGACACACCTGAGAGGAGCAGGAGGAGGAGGATGAGGAATGCACAGAATCGTCCCAGGGTTGAAGTTTCAAGAGGAAAATAGGCGAGGCACGAAGAGATTGTGTGTGGCCTTTTCAGTTGCGAGACGGCCCATTAGCAACAGAACCATCAGATCGAATAAAGGAGGGAAGGCAGATTTACAAGAAAGTTGGAGAGATGCTTTTGGCAAGAGGACAGAAAGATTGTCAGTAGGAGAACCAGAACCAAGGAGGTTAGCCCACTTTCGTTTTATGAAAGCTCTCCGCTTTGCTTGTCAAAGAGTTATCCCTGCAACAATTTCTAGCTGAACTTGAAAATTATCAAGATGATAGGGAGAGAATGAGAAAATTTTTCCACTCCCGGCTACCCCGCACTGTCTCTAGCGCTGAGATGGCAGAGAACAAAACACGATCCAAACCATGGATATATGAGGAGAGAAGAAACGCACTATATAGTTGAAGAAGAGAATGAAACCGCTGCTTCAGTACCATCAAACAGATTACAGCTCCCACGTCTATATCTGCAGAAGTCCGAAGTGTCACCGAGAGACAAGGCCAAGTCATTCCGAATTAACGTTAGCGTAGAGAACGCAACGGCAAGGGCCCCCCGCCAACTCAAGCACGCACACCCCCAGCGCACACGGATCTTGAGCCCATCATCAACCAGTGCTCACAGAACAACACGAACGCAATCCTGGTATGAGGCAAATGGATGGAGCTGGGGGAACGAGAGAAAGTATTTTCTGAAAATAATTAACTATATAAGCGGGGTCATGTCTTCTTTAACTGCCTACCTGACGCAGCCTTCTTTTATCCTGCGTCACCAGCAGCCAAGCATACGTGAGGTTGTACCCTACCCCTAGCACTCTTCTTAAACTGGCCTAAACGGAAAGGCACTCTGACTGCCTCCCGAACATCAGCCTTGTGTTAACTGTCCTACGTAGAGGCCTTCTGACTGCCACTCAGGCCCCAATAAAAAAAAATACCATAATAAAATAATAAAAATATAGAGAACGAAACCTTTACCAGATGGCCTACCTAGCAGACCTTTAGCTTTGACTGCCACCTAGGCAGCCTTCCCGTGTAACTGCCTACCTGCAGCCCTTCTGACTGCCTTACCTGCCATGCACATCTAAAACTGTCTACCTAGCGCTCTTCTTACTGCCTGACCGTCAGGAGCCTTCCTGGGGAACTGTCCTCACCTAAGGGCTGCTCCTTCTAACGTCCTCCACCTAGAACCTATGTAGCCGTTCTGGTTTATCGTCAGGGACGATCCGGCCTACAATGGCGGCTGTCTGTTACGTGTCTACTCGGCGTAGGCAGCTATTCTTGTTACTGCCTTGAAACCTGGCCTCCTAGACTGTTCTTATACTGCTCACCTTAGCAGCCCCCTTTACCTGCCCTACAGCAGAGATCACCTGCTGGACTGCTTCCTATTGGCACGATCTTGACTTGGTCACACCTAAAGGCCAGTGTTTGACTAATGGATCCACTAGCGCTCTTCCTATTCTAATCAGCCTTGCATCAAACTGTTCCGGCCCTCATAAGGCGCCCTTCCTGTACTGCCTATAGGCCAGTTCTTCTCATACTGCCCTACCTCCACTAATGCCAGGCCCTTTGAGACTGTTCTGACCCAAGAGGACCCAAACCATGTCCAGTCGCTTTCTTAATGCCTACTTAGCAGCTTTCTTTGACTTGCCACCTCGTATGGCAGTCTTCTTACTTCTGCTACCAGCAGCATCATTTGTAACTGAATCACCCCTAGAACAGCCTTCAAAACTGACTGCCTACTAGCATCAGACTTTGCGTTGACTGCTCACCTTTAGATGGCCCTCAGCCTTTTGACTGAGTCATGCTTCACGTAGGCACTCAGAACTGCTTCCTAGGAGTCCTCTTAATGCTACTATTCAGTGCCTTTACTTGGAACAACGCAACACCGAATCAGCCTTCATAACCAACCACGTCCTAAAATCGCTCCCCTTGCTGAACTGGCCTCCTAAGGCATCTTCTCTGCCTGCCTAGGCCGCCCTTTCTGTGACACTAGAAGTAGTATAAGAATCCTAAGGTAACACCTAAATACATTCAATTGGACGGGGCTCTAGCCGAGGTGCCGTACTTAAAACTGAACTACTAAGCAGCTTTTTCCGTCGGTCCACCTATGCAGTCTCTTACTGCCTAACCTAAAGCAACCTTCTCTTTACTGCCTTCTTCATAGGTCAGCTCTTAGCTTGACTGCCCTCCCAGGCAACTCTTCTTAAAACTACATACCTAGCCACACTTTTTGATGCCTACTAGCAGCCTTATGTACTGTACCTAAGCGCAGCACTTCCGGTAACTGAGCCTAACACCATAAGAGCCGTACTTCTTAACTGACCTATTAACCCCTTAGGGTCCTAGCTTTAAATGCACTAGAACCTAAGGGGCAGCTTCTGACTTACCTAGTGCAGCCTTTCTTGACTGACCTACCTAGCGTCTTCTTAACTGCGCTACCTAGGCTGCCTCTTTGACTGCTGCTGCGCTAATCAGCCGTCCGGACTTAAATGCCTACCTAAGCAGCCTTCTTGACTGCAAACCTAGGCAGTCTTCTTAAACTGACTCTTCAAAACCTAGCACGTCCTTCGCACTGACTTAGTCAACTGCTCCTGTCTTAAACTGCTCTAACCTCAGGCAGCTTATCATGTCGCTGAGACGACGACCTTAGCAGCCTTAGCTCTGCTTAACTGCGTAACCTATAATGGCCCGAGCTTCCTTAATGCCTACTTAGGCAGCCTTCTTGACTGCCACCTAGCCAGTCTTCTTAACTGCCTACTAGGCAGGCTTCCCTTGACTGCTTACCTATGTTATCTCTCATTTGACGTGCACCTACAGAAGGCAGCCCTCATGACTGCCACCTATGCCAGTTCTCATTAACTGTCTCTACCCTAGGAGCAGGATCTGAACTGATGCCTTTAACCTTAAATATCACCTTCCTTAAACTGCTACCTAAGGCAAGCGCTTTCTGACTGCCACTAGGCAGTCTTTACCTTAATGCATAGCACTCCTACAGTTACCCGCTCCACCTCTTAGCCTTGACTGTATGCACCTAGGGAAGCCTTACTTAACTGCACTATGCAGCTTTGCTTAACTGACTTACCTAAGGCCATATGACACTCATTGTAACTAACATAAACTCTAGTCAGCCTTTGACTGATAGCCTAAGTCAAGATACCTTTAACTATTTGTTACCTACACGAGTTCACGAGCGAGAACTCTTGGCAGCTTCTTGGACCTGCTTCTTACCTGCCTAGCAGCGATCTGCTGTCATTACTCTGAATCTGACACACACATAGCGACAGCACTTTCTTAACATCGGTTCAGCGTTAGCTACTCATGTACTATGATCTTAGAAGACCTACCAGGTAGTCTTCTTAGACTGCTACCTATGCGGCCTTCTTGACGTGACCTACTACAGCCTTTTAACGCCTCCTAGGAGCGCTTGATGGCCCCCTACCTAGCAGTTCCTTCTAACTGCCACCCTAGCAGGCCCTCTTACTGCCACCTAGGCACTTCTGACTGGGTGTGTACCTACCTAGCACCTACTTCTTAACTGTCTTCCACCGTAAGCAGCCTTAGACTTGACTGCCACCCTAATCCAGCTTCTAACTGTCCTAACCCTAGAGCAGAAGCTTCGTGACTGGGGTAAACCTAGGCCCTAGCGGCGTCTTCGAACTGCCGTAACCTAGCAGTCCTTTGATCCTACCTATGCAGCGCTTAATCTATGAAACTGGTCCTACCCCTTAGAGGCAGCCTTACTTACTGCATACCTAGCAGTTTTAAACTGCCTAACTGTTGGCAGTTCTTACGGAACTCCATCCCTAGGCGCCCTCTCGCCCTTTCCTTGGAATGCTACCCTAGCACTCTTCCTGTAACGCACCCCTCCTAAGCCAGCCTTTTTTACTCTCCACCATTACTAAGGCAGCCCTTTTCTTACTGCCTCTCAAGGCAACACCTTCGGCCTGAACTACTACCTAAGCCCTTACAATCTTTAAAACCGCCCACCTAAGGCACACCTATCCTTTGACAACATAACTAAGAGACAGACAACCAGCATGATGCCCAACTAAGACCCAGCTCACGACTACGTACACTAAGATCCTGCTAGATCTACAACAGTCAGACATTGAAATCAGACTGTACATTAAAATAGTTATATATAAGTATATATAATTATATATATATATATATAGTATATATATATATATATATATATATATAATAAATATATATAGAATGCCTCGTGGCGCAGGAGCTTGACTCGCCGACTCTCATGCGAGAGGACGAGGTTTCAATTCCTCCGTTAGCAGTTGGAGTTTTATCTACCTGGTGGGCGAGAATTAAAACTCTACTGTGAACACGTTGGTGGTGGCGCTGGTTTTGGATAGCCAGCCGTAAAGTTGTTTCCTGTAGTCCCCCGGTTACCTCCTAAAAGGGATAAGGCACATTACGGTGCGCCAGGGGCAGAAATTATGTATGTATGTATATATATATATATATATATTTAGATATATATTATATATATTATATATATATATATATTATATATTATATATAATATATGATATATATATATATATATATATATATATATATATATATAATATATTAAAATAATATTATCTTCCTTTTTTTTCCCAAGACTGGGGAAGGTGCGTGATATATATATATATATATATTAATATATATATAATAAATATATATAAAATATATAATAATATATATATATATAGTATATATATATATATATATATATATAGATACTATATATATAGCTATTATATATATATAATCGTCATTATTTTCCTTTTTTTCTCCAAGGGACTGGGCGGGTAAGGTGCGTGACATGCATCGGAAAAGAAAAGTAGAAGAAGAACATGACACAAGTCGAAAAGAAAGCCCAGCCTTACCGCCCTCTCTATACCTTTTAGTGACAACTCGTTCGCAGTCAGAAAAATCCCACTCTAGAGCTTAACTCAACCCTCAACTCTGGCATATCTTCAAGTTGAGGGATTTATCCTGGCCCAGGTGGGGGGCCACAACATACCCTCTCACAAAACTCGCCATTCACTCCTTATTATGCACCTTCTCTCGCCTCTTGCAAACGCACATTTCTCCTCCTTCTTCAGACACCACTTCATTTACTAACTCAATCCACTTTTTCTTCGGTCTCCCAGCCGGTCGGTTCCTAACACACTTGCCACTACATCTGCCATTCAGCTGCCATTTATCATGATGATGATGATGATATATATAGTATATATATATATATATATAATTAGTATATATATATAATATATATATATATTATATATATATATATATATAGTATATATACTTACTATCATAATCATATACTACATTAACGGAGCTCTGCGCCTGTTAAAAAGTCGTAATTTACCACACCGCACACTCACGAATTCGGGGGATTTGTCAAATTCAATTTTCTGAACTAGAATTATCTAATGAGTTAAAGACAAATTCACTCTATCAGATGGTTCTAGAATGTGAGGGAAGACACCCGCAATTTTACCTCTAGATAAGTGAGTTGAAATTTTAGGACTGGTCGACTAGTGACGTAGACCTTCACGGCTGAAGGGTTTTCTGACACTACCGCCAGGCTGGTGCAGTTGTTTATTCAACCCATTCTATCACATCGAGATTCATAGTCCCTCTCTAATCTCACAAGCTCCCAAGAAAAACGGGATACCAGTCACTGGAGTACCACTTGACTTGCAGTAGTAGGTTGCTTCAATGTTGCGCCTTTTCCAAAAGAAATGTGAATTAAGGAGGCATGACAACACAACAATTAGACAATTCCGAATTATGGCCTGGCCTTTAATTATTCTTAAAAGAGCCAGCTAACACAAACGAGCACACGGAATATTGTCAATTTTCAGACAACAAAAATAAAGACATGGAACAAATATGAAAAAATGGTGAAACAAAGTTTCTGTTTCAAGATTTTATAACTATAAGCCAGTTGAAAAATATTGGAGAATTATCTTATAAAAGGGGGGGAATCTGTATAGGCGAACAATGGCTGGGTATAACAAGTCCCCGGCCTCATAATATCTCCGCACTTACCCTTAACTGTCCTACCTCTGCACAGATACACTTCTTGACTGAACCTACCTAGCAGTCTTCTATCTTGCTACCATAGGCAGCCTCTAACTTGTCTGTCTACCTCAGCATCCTTCTTAAACCTAACTAGGCACGCCCTTCCTTGAATGTCCATACCTACGGCAGCTGCGCTTGGTCTCTGATGAACCCAACCCTAAGCCAGGCCTTCCTTAACTCGAACGCGCTAACTCTGACATAAGCGGCAGCCTTATTTCTAACAGTACCCGCACTATAAGAGCAAGCCCTTTCCCGTTTTCTTAGAACTGCCCTACCTACGGCATCGCGTTTGCTTACTTGGACTGCCAAACTAGCAGCCTTCACTTGAACTGTCTACCTATATTTATTCCAGGCACGTCATTATTGAACTGAGAAGATTCCTACCTATGGCACCTTCAGGACTGCTCCTATGTCAGGTTCTATGCAACTGCCTTACCCTTACAGGCAGCCTCTGATGACCACACCTAGGCAGTTTTCTTAACTCCGACAGCCTAGGCGACTTACTTCTTGACTTGCCTACCCGCTCTGACTACTGGCGCCTTCTAACTGCATCACTATCCTATGCAGCTTTCAACTGCCACCTAGGCAAGCCCTTCGTTGACAGCAACTTAGCATGCCTGCTTGTGCTACCGTGAAGCCTGTCATCCCTAATGCCTACCTTGGCAGCATTCTTGACTGCCTACTACCTAGGCAGCCTTCTGACTGCCTACCTAAGCAGCCTTCCTTAATTGCCTACCCTGCAGCCGTTTCTGGTGCCTACCAAAGGCAAGCCTGTTCAACTGCGACCTGGCAGCCTCCTTGACGCTACTAATTGCAGATGCCTTTTAAGAACCCAAACATCTCTTAAAATTCTTGACCAACCAAATTAAAATGGATAGTATGGACCTACCTAGCAGCCCTCTCTTTACTGCCTAACCTAAGGCCAAGCCTTTTTGACTGGAAACGTTAAGGCACCCTTCGACTGCCTACCTAGCCAGCTCCTTTGACTGACTACCAAAGCCATTTAAAATCTGACGCAACAGACATATTTTTAAGACCACTATTTCACCAACCCAGGACACCAGCTTTGTGACTGAATCCACCCCATAAACAATGGCCAGCACAATTATCTGGTCACCGTAATTGCCGAAGACCCTTAGCGACTAAGCAGACTTTGATCGTGCCCTCCCATCAGCCCTTATTTATTCCAAACTTAACTGTAAACTCTACCTTACAGCACCCCCTCAAGACAGGCATACCGCTGCAGTGAGTACCTATATGCCCCTAGGGCCGCCGTCTTGAACGCCCACTAACGGTGAGACTGAAACATATCTGTACCACCTAGGCACATTCTTCTAGAAAAATAATAACGGGAATTAATTTAATGAATTTTAAAGTATGATTAATTATTTTTATAACCAAAAGTACGGCATTTCTATTTTATTTTAACAATTCATTAGACCATACTACTGCCTACCTAGGCAAGCCCTTCTTGAATGCCCTACCGGCAGCCTTCTGTGCGCCTACCTAGCAGGCGCTTCATTGAACGCCATACTAGGCAGGCGCCTTTCTTGACTGGTCCTAAACTAAGGCAGTCTTGTCTATTACTGCCATATCCTAGGCACCGTTTTTGCTGTCAACCTAAGGTCAGCCCTTTCCTAGAGCTGACCGCTAAAGCAGCTTTCCTTAACGCCACTAGAAGGCAGACCTTGCTGAACTGCTACCCAACGGGAGCCTTCCTGAATATGTACCATAGCAGCCTTCTGATGCCTACCCTGGCAGGCGAGCAACCTTAAGCCTTGCAAAACTGCGCCTACCTTAATGCACCTTAAGCTGGCTTAAACTTTGAGAGACTGAACCGTGAATTGCAACTTTGCTTAACTGTCCACTAGCCTAGGCAGCCTTCGTTGAACTGCCTACCTTAGGGCCAGCTTATTGTGACTAAGTAAATGACCTGGGTCTACTTGAGCAAGCTCTACTTGACCTGCCTGTTCTAAGGGCCCACAATTTCTGAACTGCTAGCCTAAGGCACACTTCCTTGACTGTCAATATAAAGATTTCTCCTTCCTTAAATTGCCTTATCTACTATATGCTCAACTTCGGCAGCAAATTTGACGATCGAATTACCTAAGGGACAAGCACAAGCTCGGAACTGTCCCTTACCTAGCACCTACTTAACTATCACCTAATGGGCAGCCTCCTTACTTGCCACCTAGAGTAGTCGCGATACCTGCCTACCTACTGCACCCTTCTGACTGCCTAACTACGGCAGCGCTTTTCTTAACTGCCTACTAGCACTCTGGACTGCTACCTACGCAGTCTCTTCAACTCCTACTAGCAGCCTTCTTTACTGCGCCTACCCTAGCAGCCTCTGACTGCTACGTAAGCCTCTTTCTTAACTGCCTACCTTGAGCCTCCTTGAATTGCCATATCACAAATCAGTCTTCTTCTAACGGAATTAATATGCTTTTACCCTACACTAGGAGAAGCCTTCTTGACTGCCACCTAGCAGTACTTCATTAATGGTTCCTACCTAGGAGCTTCTTGACTGACCTACCTAGGCAGCTCTTCTGTAACGCCTACCAGCGCCTCTATGACTGCCTACCTAGCACGTCTTTTAACTACGCTGCTTGGCACCTTCTTACTGTACCTATGGAGCTTTTGACTGCATACTAGCACACTTCTTAATGCACTAGCAGCCTTTTGACCTACCTAGCAGCCTTTCTAACTGCCTACCTAGCAGCCTTCTTGACTGCCTACCTAGGCACCTCCTTAAACTGCCACTAGGCAACCCTTTCCACTGCCTTAACCTGGACTCTGACCTGTCCAATCACTTAGTGCGCTTCTTTTTGGATTCCGACCTAGGCAAGTCCTTCAAACTGAAACAACCTTAGCTGCACTTATCGACTGTCCAATCCCACTCCTAATCAGCTGTCTGAATGCCACTAGGCGCCCGCGACCGGCCTACCTAAGGCAGTCTTGCTAACTGGTCCAGGCCCTGGCCAGTCACTTTTTGGACTGTTATAATGCCTATGCCCGTAATTCGCCACAAATGGGCATCCTTGTAACTGCCCTACCTAGGCAGCTTCGGACTGCCTACCTAGGCAGTCTTAATTAACCTATGAGCCTCTGAACTGCCCTACCTGATGCCAGCGCAGACTGCACCAGAATGCGGTACTCTTGAGGCTAAGCAAGTGGCCAAGCAAAGACTGAGCCGCCAGTCCAAGCAGTCAATTAATAACAAACACTTAGTCTTATAACGACAATTTCTAAGACTGGTTGGAACGAATATAAGAAATACACTAAGTCAAGTGTGTTTTATCCACGAACGCACTACAGGTGAGATATCAAGTATGAAAAGATGAAAATCGTCAACCAGGTAACCGAAAAACTATCTGGGGTCCTTGTACTGCGCCCTCTTGAAACCAGATCTCCTCCACTTTCCTTCTGACCCGTACTTTTCTTAACTCTCAACAGAGTTCCCTCAGGACCATCTAGGAAAGTCCTCAGCTGACGTAATCAATCTTGGTGCTCTGTGGTATATTAGATCTATGAAGGAGACCGGAACCGAGTGTTGGCGGGCACAAATGGCACACACCGTAGTGGTCGCCCTGCAGTCTCGGAACGAATGTCCACCTGTACACAGCGCAGGCCTCTTGCGACGGCCGCGAGGCAGGCCCCGCCTAGTGTGTCGGTGTCCCTGAAATACAGTTACGCTAAGATAGGAGCAAGCGTACCAATGGGAACTGGCAATGGGCTACAAGCGGGAATGGCAGTAGAGAAGTAAAGCACCGGAAATAATGAGGTGTGTATAATACCTACTTAATACGTGGATCAGTAAGTGACTACGCACGTGGAGACCGTACCTAATAGTAATAGGTACAACCGAGGAGCATGAGTGATATTATGATCTTACCGAGGTCATGACCTGAGCGCGAAGAAACTGCTATACTTTATGAATCTAGGACTAGTTATTCGTGTATTATTAATATACTACCGTATGAACAGGTGTATTATATATTTATATTTTTAGACTTAACTAGTCACGTTTATAGGTATGTTTCGTCATGACTATAAGCACTGGCTCACATTGTCTAGTTTTTTGACTGTCATATATAATGTATGGTATTAGAGACCACCGAGTACATTCATAGTGCCTATACTATGCGCAAATTATACTATATAATTACTCTATTTAATATTTCACAAGTACTATTTAATTGGCATATATATATATATGTTTATTATATATATATATAATAGTCATATAATATTTCTAAGTTTTAGGTTAAAAATGCTTATAGGTAGCTTAATAGTATAGTGACTATAATCCGTTGTAATATTTATTTGGGTTAGATGTTACAACTTCAGCAATGCCAAATCGCCACCCGTGAATAGAGACGTACAATATTAATCTGTTTCGAGGTAGAGAAGGGCCTATCGAAAAAGGAAGGATGACGAAGGAC
>JABUQX010135264.1:30000-32500 GCA_015478945.1 Trachelipus rathkii | reverse complement strand
AACCTTACGGTTCTCCTACTGAAAAACTTTCTGGCCTCTTGCCAAAAACATCTCTAACAACTGTAAATCTGCCCTTCCTCCTCTTATTCGATCTGATGGTTCTGTTGCTAATTCTCCAACTGAAAAAGCCAATCTCTTCGGCCTCCTATTTTTCAATAACTCAACCCTGACAGTTAGCATTTCCTCTTCCTCCTCCTCCTTCTCTCAGGTGCCCTATGCCTTTGCCTGTGATTACATTTGATCGGGTGCATGAGCTCCTGAAATCTATGAACGATAGGAAGACGGGGGGGGGGCCCGGATGGCATTCCTCCGAGTTTTGAGGGATTGTGCTTCCGTGCTGACCCCGCCACTCGTTCAAATATATTCTCCATGTCTCAATACTAGCACATTCCCTCAGTGTTGGAAGCACGCACATGTCCAACCTATTCCGAAAAAAGGAAGCCGCTCTGATCTTTCTAACTATCGCCCTATAGCTCTCACTTGTATTCTATCTAAGATCTTTGAAATCCTTCTCAACTCTCATTTCTTAAATCATCTGGAATCTCATTCACTTCTTTCCGATCGCCAGTACGGCTTTCGGTGTTCGAGGTTTACGGGCGATATACTTTCCTATCTAACTGATTTATGGTTTTCCGCTCTTGTATGGAGTACTGCTCTCATATCTGGGGGAGCTCTGGTTTCACCCGGCTTTTGGATAGGGTCGAGTCAAAGGCCAAAAGGCTAATAAACTGTTCTGCACTTTCCAGTTCACATGACCCTCTACCTTTGCCGCGCGATGTTGGTGCTTTATCTCCTTTCTATAGGTACCGCAAAGGCAGGTGCTCGAGGGAACTTATCACTCGCGTACCACTACCTTTACGACGCCCTCGTGGCACAAGGGGTGCTGTTTCAGCGCATGAGTTTTGTGTTGATATTGGTAGCTCCAGGCTAGTTCGCTGCGGTGCTTCCTTCTTTCCTTCCACCGCTCTTCTGTGCAGGGCTGCGGAGCCTGAGCCGGAGTCGGGAGCCAGAGCCGCGGAGCCGCAAGGTTTTGGTTGGAGCCAGAGCCGGAGGCGAAACTTTTTGAGGGACTGGAGCCGTAGCCGGAGGCGAAATTTTAAGGTGACCTGGATCCGAAGCCGGAGTCTGAGCCGCAAAAAAAAGAGGCTGCTCCGGCTCCGGCAAATACAAAATTAAGTAATTATTAATTTTATTACTACTGAATTGTTATATATATATATATATATATATATATATATATATATATATATATATATATATATATATATATATATATATACTATATATATATATATATATATATATATATATATATATATATATATATATATATATATATATATCTTAATAATTGAGGAGATCACCTCCAATTCTTATATTCCAATATTTCAATTATATATATATATATATATATATATATATATATATATATATATATATATATATATATATATATTTATATATAAGTATATATATATATATATATATATATATATATATATATATATATATATATATATATATATATATATATATATTCTCTTTTTTAGAAATTTGTTTATGTATATTTATTATTCAATAATAAAAAGGTTCGGTACTTCTATAGATAACTTTAATTAATTAAGTTTAATATCCTTAGAAAAATCATGTCAACTAAACCAAAATCGAAAACACCTAATGTATTTGAATATATTACTCACTCTGATGATAAAAATACTTTAATTTGTCAATATGAAATAGTTAACACAGTTGATAGGAAACAGTCAGTTCGATCATGCACAAAAGAGTCTACCTAACTACCAGTTACTCATGGGGTCTACATCTATACATCTATTGGATCCTTTAAATTAATGAGACATTTGAAACGCTATCATCCAGACATTGCTGCAATTGTTAAAAAGAAAGGTGAAGCTAAAGGTAATCAGGATAAACCTTTAATTTCAAAAACTCAGACTAAAGTGGAAACTTTTTCAGTTGCCATAAACTTGTTCTGTCTATGTTAAGTGAAAAATTCAAAATACAATTGATTATAATGGTTGTTAAAGATAGTGGCCCATTAGTTTTCTTTGCATGACCAGGATTTAAAGCACTGTGAGGAGACATGGCTTAGAAACTGGAAGTCCCTTTAGACTGGAAAAATATTTGTAAAATAGTTCTAGAAGAAGAAATAAACAAAAAAATAAGCTTAAAAATTGCATAAAGGGACGCTTTGTGCATTTAAAAATGGATACTTACACATGGGCAAAGCTAAATTATTTTGTCAATAATTTTATATATATGGACGAAGATAAAAACAATATTTTGAAAACGTTAGCAGTAAAAGAAAAAAATACTCAACATTTCAGCGAATATATTCAAGAATTTGTTACTGACATCTTAAAATAATTCTAAATAACAAGAGACAAGTATTTAGCTTAGTTACGGATAACGCATCAAACATGATCAGTACGATTGAAAAATTAAATAAGGACAATGAGGGTGAGGAATAGGAAGCTGGTAA
>JABUQX010135264.1:15000-22500 GCA_015478945.1 Trachelipus rathkii | reverse complement strand
ACCCTCCCAGGGGAAGAAATAGTCCTACCCTGTCGTTCCCTGGAAGGCCGAGACCCGACTCCTGCCATCTTTGCGTTCCCTTGGGTATTCCTTTAGTTAAAAAAATATATTAAAACTGACAGCCGTGAAAGCGTAAAGGTTCTATAATTTTTTTAATCCTGTCCGTTACCACTTAAATTGATTGTTAGGATCATATACTAAAAATATATTAAAAAAACAAAATGCAAAACTACACACAAGTAAAAAAAGAAAAAGTAACTCTATATATATATATATATATATATATATATATATATATATATATATATATATATATATATATATATATATATATATATATATATATATATATATATATATATATATATATATATATATATATATATATATATATATATATATATTTTTTTTTAATGTGATATATATATATATATATATATATTTATATATATATATATATATATATATATATATATATATATATATATATATATATATATATATATATATATATATATATATATATTATATATATATATATATATATATATATATATATATATATATATATATATATATATATATATATATATTTTTATTTTTATAATATATTTTTTCTTATATATATATATATATATATATATATATATATTCCCTCCCTTTTAAGGGGTTATTCGGAGATCTATAGGTATTTAGATCTTAAATGTCCGTGGTCAAACCTTGACCATAAGGACATTCCAAAAATATTTTTTACCCAAATCCCAACACAAGTCGCAAGATTGCAATGCTCTTTCTTACAACCATCACGCTCAGTTCCAGTGTGTTGACAGATACTGGGAGCTTCTCCAGATGTTTTATGAGGCTCTTCTTTATTACACCCAGCGTTCCGACTATTATTGGAATCACCACGATGTCATTGGTGTTCCACATTCTTCTGATTTCGTGTTTGAGTCTCTGGTATTTTATCTCCTTTTCTCTTTCATATGCCACCACGTTATTATCATTTGGGACTCCCACTTCTATTATATAGCACTTTTGGTCTCTTTTGTCCTTAACTACGATGTCCGGTCTATTATGGGTGACTGCTACATCCGTTGGGATGACAGAATCATAGAGTAGCAGCACCTCTTCATTTTCTTCCATTTCTGGGGGATTGTGTTTCCAGTAGTTGACCGCTTCTGTCCTGATGTTATACTTTTGGCACAATTTAAAATGGATCAACTTGCAGATGGTGTTATGCCTTTCAGTGTATAGTTTTCTTTCTAGAAGAATCTGACATCCTGCTAGAATGTGAGGGACTGATTCTGTGTCTCGTTCACACATTCTACATATGTCGCTGATGTTCTCCCTTTCTATATGCTTTCGATGCCATCTTGTCCTAATTGTTCTATCTTGAGCAGCTATAATCACTCTTTCCTCTTCTGCTTGCAATCGTCCCCTCGTGAGTATCTCCACTGATTTTTCCTTATCTATATAACTTTCATCAATGATTTTCTTATATTCTTTTGCCATTGCTTGTTGTCTCCACTGGTTTATATGTTTCTTCTTCCTTTCTGCTTCGAATTTGTCTTTTAATATTTTTATATATTATATATTATATTATTATGTTAGACCTTGTTCCACTCTGATGTTGTTCGCATTCATGTAATCCGTTTTCTTTTTAATTAGTGAAGTTGTTGTTGGTTTGCCCCTTTCATGTTGATACACCCACTGGAGGAACTTGTTTTCTGCGCTTTCCAGGTATTGGCCCAACCCTATTATTTCTCTTTTGTATATATAGTCTATCTCCACCAACCCCATGCCTCCTTCTCTACGTTCCGTGTACATTCTAGACAAAATCTGTCCTCTATATATCATTTTGTGGGCATTTAACATTTTTCTTGTTTTAATATCAATTCTATTAAGATCTTCCTGGAACCAGTCTATCACTCCGCAACTGTACAGGATGACAGGTACAGCTAGTGTCTTAATGGCTTCTATTTTGTTTTTAGCACTTAACTCCGATTTTAATATTGCTTTGGTTCTTTTTAAATATTCTTTCTCCAGCTTCTCTTTCATCAACTTATGTTCTACCTTCTCCGATTCCTCCACTCCAAGATATTTATAAGTGTTTTCCTGCTCCAATTGCCTTATGATGGTGTCATCTATCGTGATGTTTTCACTCTCCGTTCTTCTCCCTTTCCTGAGTGTAAGGAAAGCACACTTATCCAGACCAAACTCCATACATATATCTTCGGAGAACTTTTTCACTACCTCCACCTGCTTAATTGTCTCTTGTCTGTTTGGGGCATATAATTTTAAGTCATCCATATAAAACAGGTGTGAAATTAATTTGCTCGATTTTTCGTTACGTGGGTTTATTCTATATCCGTTTTGTAATTTGTTTATTAAATTGCTCAAAGGGTTAATAGCCAAAATGAAGAGCAGTGGAGATAACGAATCCCCTTGGAATATACCTCTTTTTATGTTGATTTTTTCCAACTCAATCAATCCCTTCTCATACTTTAGTTTTAAGTTGACCCTCCATTGCCTCATTCCTTCTTTGACAAAATCTACTATTTTTTTATTTATTTTGTATATTTTTAAAACTTCTAGTATCCAGCTATGGGGAACACTGTCGTATGCCTTCTTATAATCTATCCAGGTCATGCTAAGATGTTTCTGGTTCCTCCAACTATTTTCAAGGATCATTTTGTTGATCAACAATTGATCTTTTGTGCCCATGCTATTTCTGATGCATCCTTTCTGTTCTTCATTTATTATATTATTATTCTCTACATGTTTGTATATTCTAGATGCTATTATTGCTGTTAGTGTTTTGTAGGTGGTAGGTAAACATGTTATAGGTCTGTATTTTGTTGGGTTTTTGGTTTCTTCAGATTTTGGTATGAGGTTGGTGTCTCCTATTGTCAACCACTCTGGAATGGCTTCTCTTCCATTTAACAATCTGTTTATGCACTTTGTTAGGGGGCTGATAAGTACTGTAACCTTCTTTAGCCACACATTCTGAACTTTATCAGGTCCCGGTGCTTTCCAGTTATTGAGCTTCACGAGGACGTCCTTTACTTCTTTCTGACTTATTTCCCCAAATTCCATTTCATTAATATTATTTATTTGTGGGTCATTCACTATTTCTTCCTTCCACTCCGCTTCATTGTTATGATGTCTTTCGTTTTCGTAGATGTTTTTCCACACTCTTTCAATCTCCTCTTTTCTTGGAGGTTCAGTCACTTTAATTTCATCGTTTCTCAGTTTTCTGTACAACCTTCCAGGATCTTGCTTAAACATTCGATTTTGTTCTTTTTGTTTTTCGTTTCGTTCATATCTTCTTAATCTTTTACTTTTTGCTGCAAGATTCAATTTTCTTCTAGTAATTGCATGGATTAATTTATTGCCTTGTCTAACTCTTTCTCTTCTGATTATATTTTGTACTCGTCTTCTTACTGCTTCCGATCTCAACTGACCTCCCTGAAATGACGTTAAATTGGAAATCTCCTTTCTTAATTTTAGTATTTCTTTCTCCAGTCTAATTTTCCAGGGTGGCTTGATTCTCTCATTTCCGGTTCCTCTTGTCTCCTTCATCACTCCAACTCCCATGTTATCCGCTATGGCTCGAGCTACTGAATAATATAGTCTGTTGAGCTCTGTAACATCACAATCAATTGGTACTATTCTTGGCAGGACTCTGTTGACTATTCCAATCTGTTTGTTCAACTCAAAGAAATTATTTATTTTCTTTATTCGGAGTCTTTTTTCAATTCCCTCTATCAGATCTATTTCCCTGTAATGAGCTATTTTCTGTAGCATACCATCAAGTTGTTCTCTGGTATATTGAGTCTCTTCATTCTCTCTTTCATTTCTTCCATTTTCCTCAATGTTTTGTTCCATATTCATATGTTCCTCTGCTTCCTCTTCACTTTCGCTTTCTTCACTCTCATTTTCTAATTCCATTAGTTCATTATCTGATTTTTCAGTTATCCACAAGTCAACTACATCCTCTATTTCTGTCTCCTCTTTGCTGTCTTCAATGTCTCTCAAAGGCAGGGTGTTATGCGTAAAATATATCTCCTCTGTTTCGATACTCTCTTTTTCACCTTCCAAGCTTTTGTTTGTCTTTGTTTTTTTCCCTTCTTTTATTTTCCTATTCCCTTGATACAGTGCTCCCCTATTCTCTTGTATTTTCTGAATAGTTTCTGGTGTTAATTGGAGATCTTTTTCCATTATTTCTCTTGCTTGTTCTTTTATATTTTTTAGATCTTCACTTTTTAGGAGTGTGGCTTTACTATTATTTAAATAATTCAAATGCAGAAGCTTTTTAGGTATTTTTGTTAATTATATATTTATTAGAAAACTTGTTGTTTCCTTCTCCATGTTACATTGATGAAAATAATACAATAGCAAGGCCAGAACTAAGTAGTAGAAATTATAACATTAAAATAAAGATATGTATATATTTAAATAATATACATATTTATGTATATATATATATATATATATATATATATATATACTATATATATATATATATATATATATATATATATATATATATATATATATATATATATATATATATATATATATATATATATATATATATATATATATATATATATATATATATATATATATATATATATATATATGTGTGTGTGTGTGTGTGTGTGCTTTCTTTTTGTTAGGATACCAGATGATTATGTTTAAACTTAAAGTATTTGACAATATATTTATTTTTTTCTGATAACTTTTTGGTTGCCCGGAACACCAGAGTCTGCTTTTGGTGCAGGACCAGCCAGAGTTTGCTTTGATGCTGGAACACTAGAGGCTGCTAGACGGTGCCCAGGCTTCCAGGGGCTGCTGGAGTGGTACCAAGCTGTTGAAGAAAGTATAACAGATGGTCACGCGAAGACAGATGCAGAGAACAAGTAGCAAATCCTCTTCTACCATCAGTGGATGCAATGGAAGCAGTAGTTGCAGTGCAAGCATCGGAACATGTAGTAATGATGATTTTTGTGTTCAGTATTTTTGGTGAGGAGGACAGGAGGGGAGGCGTAATAATAGTGAAAATAAAAAGCTTTTCAGTTTAATATTCTAAAGTCTAAACTTCTGCTTTGCCATCGGTATTTAATTAAATTATCATTATTATTTGTATTCAAAGCATGACTCTTAAATTGTAGTGCAAAAATATATTTGGCATTCATAAAAAATCTTTTAACTGCTACAAAAAATAATATTTTTTAAGATTTTACTCCTCATGTCTTTCAAAGACTGAAGGTGTAGCCACACAATTTGGGTATATTAGAATCAGGCAAATGCAGGAAGGGAGGATGGGGTGGATTACATGATTGCTCTTCTGTAAAGTACACTCCATTTCAACACCTGCCATTATTCTTCGACCAAACCTTTCAAACTATTTTGAAAACACGATTATTCATTGGCGATAATCAGCTAATGCTTTGTAATTGTAGTGCTAAAATTTATTAGCATTTAATATATCAAAAAGTATGTCTAATTTTGAATAAAATAATTTTCTATGGCGTTATTTTTAACGATATTTTTGATAATTCTCATTAAATTGGGCTGACTAAGCTTTGTTCGAAACAGTTTAATAATGGCTGTCATTTTTCTTCAGGCAAAACAAGGACTGAGGAGAATTATAGAATTGTTTACAGCGATGATCAGAAATTGAAACTATAGGAAGAGTTTCAATTGTCCAATTACCATGAAGTCCATGAGATCGGAACTCGGACGCCCGGATTGGACTAACCGAAAGACCAGTAAGAAAAATTATTGATCTTAATATATAATAATATATATATATTATATATATATATATATATATATATATATATATATATATATATATATATATATATATATATATATATATATATATATATATATATGAAGGTAAATGAAGTTTGGTAGAATGATCCATAGGGACTTGCAAGGGAATAGGAAGCACTTTTTGAAGGAAGTGCGAAAGGTTAAGAAAGGGATAAAGGGAATCTTTATAGAATAATGAATAGGGATGGTATATTCGTGACTGATGAAATGGATGTGAGGATAGTGTAGTGGGAACATTTCGAAAATCTGCATAAAGTTAGCAGTAATGAAGAGGTAATAGTGCTTGTTTTTGTGTTTGATGGTGCAAGAAGAAATAGGTATTTTGGGGATGGGGTAATAAGTAGAGTGAGAAAGTTGAAGAATGGTAAATCTGCAGGTGATGGAAATTACTGGCAAAATAATCAAGAATGGAGGGTAGATTGTTATTGACTGGATAGGGAAGTTGTATAACAAAGCGTTTGTGGAGGGTTTAGTTTCAATGAAATGGGGGAGATCATAATAATAATACCCTAATATAAGGGTAAAGAAGATCAGAGGAACTGTTGGAATTATAGTGGTATTAGTTTCTTGAGTGTTTAATGGAAGATATATACTGGTATTTTGGTTGAAAGTGCGTCGAGTGACTGAGAGACTGACTGGCGAAGAACAAGGTGTATTTAGAGGTGGTAGAGGATGTGCATATCAAATTTTCACAATGAAACAAATGATTGAGAAAATGGGAGAGAAGAATAAACCGTTTTTTTGGTTTTATGGATTTGCAACAGGCTTCTGATAGGATTAATATTGAAGCTCTGTGGTTGGTGTTGGTGGTAGACTCCTGAATGGAATCAAAAGGATGTATGACTAAAGTAATGCGTGTGTAAGAACAAATAGAGTTGAAGTGAATGGCTTAATATTAATATTGGAGTGTGGCAGGGATGTGATATGTCTCCTTGGCTTATTAATTTGTATATGGATAGGGTGATGAATGAATTAGAGGTAGAGGTGGTAGTGGAAGGTGTTAGACTGGTGAAGAATGGAAGAGAGTGGTGGTTGCCCTTCTTATTATTGTACGCTGATGATTTGGTCTTGTGTGACGAATATGAAAAAAGTTTGAGAGTAATGGTAAAGGAGTTTGGCAGGGTGTGTAAAAGGAGTGCTTTGAAACCAAATGAAAATAAGAGTAGAGTAATGGAAGCGAGTGGGGAGAACCCGTGGTGTGAAATCTTGTTTAATAGTGAGCAATTGAACAAGTGTCTTGAGTTTAAATGTTTAAACTATATGTTAGGTGAAAAGGGAATAGATGATGTAGTGCGTTGTAGGAAATTTATGAGTGGTAGGAAGGTAGCTGGTGCGATTAAATCCTTGGTGGATACAGAGGGAATAAATCTTGAATATGCTATGGTTTCCCATGAGGGTATGTATGTTATTACTGGTGGTAATGTATAATAGTGGAAAAAGAAACATACATGTAAGGCACAATCTGATCAGATAAACAATCTAAGGCGAGTGTTAGGTGTGAGAATTGATAAAATGAGGTATGAATATGTTTTGGAGATGTGTACTGTGAAGAAAGGCGTAAGTGAGAGAATAAAGTTGGATGATTAATTACATAGTGGAAGGATGGTTGGTGGTTGGGTTGTGGATGTGTGGTGGATGTGCTGATTCAATGGA
>JABUQX010135264.1:0-12500 GCA_015478945.1 Trachelipus rathkii | reverse complement strand
TTATATATTTTTTTTATATTTTAATTTTTATTTTTTTTTTTTTTTTTTTTTTTTATTATTGATTCTTTTTATTATGATTCTTTTTATTATAATTCTTTTTATTATGATTCTTTTTAATGATTTTATTGATACTTTTATTATTCTTTTATTATTTTTATTATTATTCTTTATTATTTATTTTTGCTTTTATTTTTGTTGTTTTTATTCCTTTTATTATATTTTTTGTTTTTTAAATTTATTTAAATTATTTTGTTATTGTTGTTCCTGCTCTTGTTACCGTTACAGTTGTTTTTACTACTTTTAATTTTATTAATTTTTTATTTATTTTTTTTTTTTTTTTTATTTATTTATTGAACAAAAATAATTACTGCCTGAATAAATTTTTATAAAGGAAACATTTTCTATAACTTTATTTTCCAGAATTTTGTAATTTGCAACTTTTAATTTATATTGTTTGGATGGTACTTGAATTATCCTTTTGGCTGAAAAAAAATTTAATATTGTGAAGTGATTTTTATCTTCGGGAATCTTGTTCTAATAAAGGTTGTCAGATTTGGTGTTCTGAAAACCTCGTCGGTGTGGTGAAATGTCAAAAGTTGATGTAAGGACGGTGTAGGTTTTCTAATGTGTAATCAAAAGTTAAATTTGCAACTGTTAACTCTATATAGAATATTAATGCCTTTTGTATAATGCAACTCTATGTAAAATGTTGAGGCTTTGTTTATGAGGCAACTGTAAAGAATGAAATTTTTCATGATATAAAGTGGCTTAAATTAGCGCCATCACCCATTTCCTTCATAATTATAAGTCAACAAATTTATATGGATAACTTTGAAACATTTTGTCGTATTGACAAAAAATGTAAAAAGTATTTTAGGGTAAAATTAACAAAAAATAAAATTCAAAATATAATTTTACAATTGAAATTCCAAAAGCATGTAAAACTTATGAAATAAGCAAGGTAAACAGATCCTAAATCCGGAGCAAGCAAAGTCTTTCCTAAATCTTTAATAACGCAACGGGTATAACGAACTTGTTTGTCAATTTATTAAAAGTTCGGATGTTGTTCTTGTAAATGTGTCACAAATAATGGGGGATGAAAATGCGTACAAGAGACAAAGACTTTTGTTCGAGAGTGAAAAGACATGTCGTTTCTTCCAAACGGTAACTATTGACATTATAAAAGTGGAAGTCCTTAAAATATGGAGTAGTGAATTAATAGCAGAATCTGTAGAGGCAGATAAAATACAGCAGGGGCTTACATTAAAACTAAAGGCCATATAATGACGTTAAAAAGTGATATTTTTCAAAATACTACACTGAGTAAAATATGAGCCAAGGATCGTTGCCACAGATAGTGTTGAGTTGGATATTTCAAGTAAAGTGGTTAAAAGTAAGTATAGCAATTCAAAAGGTTCGTGCCCAATCCTTTGTTACTTATAGAAGAAAAAAGTTAAAATCTAACAATTACAAGAGCAGCTATGAACGAAATAGTGCAAAAAAAAAGGGAACTAGAAAGTTTGGATTTGTACCAACACAAAAACATTTATATAAAAATTTGGAACAATATTTGATAAGCATTGGAAGACAAAATTAGGAAACATCAAATTTTCATCATTAGCGATACCTCTGTAAAACACTTAGTAAACAAATGTAAAATTTAAAAACACAAACTAAAATAAATAGTATAGGTTGGAAAATAATAATCAGCGAGGAGCTCTAAACTTTAGCTAAGGAAATTTTAGAAACAAAAGTTAGAAATTGTGAGGTAGCCCCTATTAAATTAATCCGTCTTCCCGAACATGTGAACCTGAAGCATATTTACTGGAACGATCTCCGACTACAATTTAACAGATTTTATGGCTGAGTTTTTTTAAATAACTGAAAGAGTATAGACCGGAAATGTGAGAATGAAATGCAACAAGCTCTTTCCTATTAATTAAGTATACAGAAGGTTTCAAGCTCAGAAGAAGAAAGCATATAGTACAGAAAGTTTACTGGCATTTTAAGATGAAACAACACTTCAAGTTATACAAAAGCCGGCCAGCTCAGAAAACTCTTGAGGCGAAACAGAGGAAATGAAACAAGTTTCGTATTGCAAATACAGATTTGAAAATCAGTATTAGCAACGACTTGGAATGATAATCAGAGGATGCAGGATGGTCGAAGCGCTATGGCAGATTTTTCTTGTTGTTCTTTAGATGCAGCTATTAAATAAAGTGCAATTGGGAAATATATTACTCCATTGAATGAATTGATTCTACTTGGGCTATTATAGAATAGCGTACAAAACACCTTCCCTCGACAAAACAACGTGATAGTGGAGATATAAAGTGATAGTAATGTATGAAGGAAAATAAACAAAGGGTAAATTTTTCAGTACTTTTACAAAGTTTTGTTTGAAAAGAAGCAAGATCATGCAAACACCTCTATTTGGGAGAATCTTTGGCATAGCCCCTGCCCCCCCCCCCCCCCCCCCCCGTCCCCCCCCCCCCCCCCCCCCCCCCCTCCCCCCTTTGGGTGCATGCCAAACAAGCCAAATTACAAAGTGAAAAAGCGTAAGCTCACTTTGTATACATAAAGAAAATAATATGTAGCGCTATACTACATAATTGAATATATGAATAAGTTAATCAATAGATAATAATAAGAAATTTGGTTAGTGCAAGTTAATTGTAATCAATATGATAATATGATTAAACATTCATCTATTTGTCGCCGGTAAATAAGCTAATGAAATGTTTATGTCCTAGTCAGTTAGTGGAAATCCTAATAAATAATAAACTCGCAGTTTGCAATTTTTGGGTAAAAAAAGACGGATACTCTATAGAATATATATAATGTAAAGATTCTAAAATACAAAGCGCAAGATGACCAATTTAACACAAAGAGGTTCTTAAAGACAATATAATTATGCTTTAGAGTTGCGCTGCAGATCTAAATCATTTCCTCTTATGTGAGTATAATTTTTAAAAAAGACCTCTCAGAAAAACGTGTGACAAAATGTTTAATGAATAATGATAACATTGTGATTCAGATTTCCTGCATTAGTATGGAGTACGATTAGATCGAACTTAGTGCCAAAGAGCAAGACTAGTTCAAACCCACTCACAGCAAGCACTCAACTGTGAATTTAGAAAATAAAGTATCAAGAAAGTAGATCAAACAGAAATCAGGATCATATATTAGACGAACAAAGAACCTTTCAGACAAAAGTATAGTAATTTAGAACAGCGCTATTTTAGCTTTTGCCTTCTGCGCTCCAGCCCCTGCCAGTACCAGTGAAAATAAAGCTTAAAGGTAAAGGTAAGGTGCTTAAGACATACCATGGGGTTCTAATAGCACTATTTTCTTCAGCATTGTTCTTTATGTTTGGATTAAATTTAGCTTGCAGAACGGGAGTATGTCATATATGGAAACCTCAATAAAAGCTGATCATGATTACTCACTACCTATTGTCATGCAGAATAATATAGTAAACAGTACATTTCGAAACAATTCATAAAATTTACGGATATTGAGATGAGGAGAAATCTGAGAACCATAAATTAATATTATACTGCCAAAAGAAAAAATGGCCTTCTAAAAAGTGCGAAGAAAGTCACATCTATCAAAGAGTAATACAATGGGGATTAGTGCAATATTGAATCATGTGCCCTTCAATTCTTCATAGAATTCAAAAATTGGTATTACTGTGCTAATAGGGGAATGACACCTCTCAGAGTAGTAAATGTTAATAAACCGAAATTAGACGTAGTAGAAAGGTCATCATTATAACATTCGCTCCCTTTGCAGTTAAGTACTTTATTTGGATGGGGCTTTACAAGGTTCGACCACCAGAATGGTATACCAGCTTTCATGAGTTTAAGATGGCATAAGGACGCCCAAACTCACAACAGAGAAGATTGATTAATTTTGGCTTGAAAAAATCATTGCTTAAGGATTTTTTCTGAAAAGGAATCCTGAAACAAGTCTGTGACGTGTGAGCCTCAAAGGTGGAGCAAATAAGGTTCGAAAATACACTTACAAAGAACAATTACAGGTAAATTTCAAGTTGGCTTTACCATTTAATAAAAGAAAATCAGCTTTTTCCTAATAACAAAAATCAACTGTACTCAACTTCATTTAAAAAGTAAATTTTTAACAAGACCAGAATATTTTTGTACAGCTAGTAGTGATTAGCATAAATGAAATGTTACCAAACTGCAATTTTGCAGAAAAAGTTGGAGCAACATGGACACTTATTAAACAAATGACACGATTCTATTTAACACACCATAGTGTAAATTCATCCACACAAAGAAAAAGAATAAGAGTAGTTCAATCGCGGCTTTACCATTACCTAATGGATTTCATTAAATATATTTACCAACAGGGCCAGACTATATTTCTAACCTAGCAATGCAGCCTTTTAAGGTTCCAGAAAAGAGAAATATGCTTTAATAGCAGATATAGAGAAGATCGTTTTATAAATACAGGGTAGCTCTTGACACGGAAAAGAATTATAGAGCGCTCTTATGGTTCCCATATAGCTAATTTAATTAAAACCTCCAGAAGAATACGAGGGTAAAGTCATCTATATTGGAAATGGTGGAGGTCACCTTCAATTGGCAAATTATGTTTCTGAAGGCAACACTACACATGTAATTTGAAGCAGGAAAAATTTCAGTAACATTAGCCGAAATAGGACCAATACCTTAGAAATTTTCTATGGTAGATGCATTGTATTAAAGTCTGTGAAATCACGAAAATGAGGCTTAGCAGTTTATAAAAGAAGTTAAAGAATTTTTAAAAATGTAGTGGTTGTTTTGACAGTACGCTAGTAATTCACAGAAATTTTTAGAAAATATTGCATAGAACAAGACTTAGTACAAGATTTTCAAAAGAATAAACTTATCCTTACGATTAAATCGGCCTCTCACAAAAAGTATTAGGCTTAAGTTGGGACCCCAGAAATAGATTAATGAAAGCTAGGCGGTAATATACACAATAAAAAATTTGACAACAAAGAAGCATACTCAGTTGCATTTTTTTTCGCACTATACGACTCCACTGGTTTTATTAGGTCCAGTACTACGAGTAGCCAAAAAAATATTTTCAAAATTTATGCGATAGCAAGGTTAAATGGGCTTTCATCAAATTCCGATTAGATATAAAAAAAACAGTACATAAAATGGGCTAAGTGATGTTTAATAAGCTAGAGGATGTTTTCAAGGTTCGTAGGGCCATACATCCAATTGTTTTAAGAGTATAAAAGGTCTAGAAGTTACATTATTTCAGGATGTGTTCACAAAGATTGCATATGCTGCAGTAGCATATATAAGGTTTCATTGGAAAGAATAATGAAATATATTGTTCATTTGTATTATATAAAACACATGCTCCAATTGGTCCCATTAAATAATAAATTTGATGTGTTAACGGATACAAGCAATAGAATTGAGGTGGCAGCCAAGATTAGCTTGGTCAAACATACATTCAAATTTTAAAAGATGAATTAAGATTTCGCAGAGTGACAGTCAAATTTTTGGACAGATAGTGGAAAAGTTGTTTTACAAGTATATTCAAAAAAATCAAAAAGATTCGGAAACAGAAAGATTGTACATAATAGTTAACTATATCAGATTAAAAACAGATATAAGCCAATGGAATTCATGTACAGGCAAGCTAAATATTTGCAGCATATAGCCAAGTAAAGAATATCTGGTTTAATGACGTTTGCTTAGAACAATTACAACTATGGATAGCACTGGTCCAGAATTTTTGTTTACAAAGACAAAGCTCAATGGCCTGAGCCAAATAAAGAACATAAACTAATATGAAATCAAAAAATGATGAAATCATATAAAAAGTAGAACCGAGTAATGGCCATACAAAGTACAGAAAGCTCAAGCAGACAAGCTCCATACATTACGTGTCTCAGATTGGACTGAAATTTAAAAACAAAACAGTAGCTGGATTTTAAGGAG
The DNA here is from genome assembly GCA_015478945.1 of Trachelipus rathkii. NCBI lineage: Eukaryota > Metazoa > Arthropoda > Malacostraca > Isopoda > Trachelipodidae > Trachelipus > Trachelipus rathkii. The sequence goes on along the minus strand of JABUQX010135264.1, from coordinate 6,531 downwards.
TTAAACAGAAAATATCATAAGAAACCCTCCTGGATATAAAGGTTTGCAATGGACGAATCCCAGAATTTGAAAAAGATGCAGAAAAGGCTATTTACCAATATGTACAAAATAAAGAATTTCCATGTATTATACAATACAAAATAAAAGTAAGAAGAAGCCTTTACCAAAGTCAAGAAAGTCCCTACGGGTCATCAGTCAAATTATCTAATCTGACCCACCGAAACTATTCTGATATGGAGTGTATCATATGATTTTTAAACATCCAATTATCTTGCCAAATAGTCATGTTACAATGTTAATAATGAGACATTACCATAGGATTAATGGGCATTTAGGGAAACAAACAGTTTTAAATGCTTTAAGAGAGAAAGTACTATATCATTGGAGCAAGCAGAAGTATTAAGAAGATTCTAACAAGATTGCATAAATTGTAGGAAGCTCCAACCAAGGCCACTCAAGCAGTTTGAGGGAGATTTGCCCCAAAGATAGTTTTATTAAAATGCTGCATGTACCACCGATATTACAAGTATTGGTGGTATATTATAGCCTTAATCCACTTCCTCTGTTAGTATCTGTGCATCTTATTAAGAGAAAAAAACGATATGGATTTGATATTCTCATGTTTAATTAGCAGAGCAATACATTTAGAAATATTGTATTCATTAGATACTGATGCTTTTATCATTGCTCTAAGAAGATTTATCAGGCGCGTAGAGGCAATGTTGAAATTGATCCGATTTTCAGATAATGGTGAACTTTGTGAAACGCTACACAAAGTAATTAAAAACGGACCAAGGTTGAAAATTGGAACTAGTAAGCCAACTGTAAAGAAGTTTTTTGTAGCAAGTAAAGAAATACAGTTGGTATTTCAACCCCCTCACTAGTTCTCATGAAGGAAGGTGCACTTTTGAAAGGACACATTAGAAACGTAAGAAATATATTACAAGCTCACTCTGATAGAACACGGCCAATAAGTTTGACAGACGATAGACTGAAACACTTATGTTCGTAGATAGGAATTCTTATAAGTAATAGACCCAATAGCCACCAGAATTTTCAAATGCATTTGAGAAAACTTAGAAGCTTTGGACCCAAATCATCTACTAAACTCTTCAAGCTGTCTAAATATAACTTTTCCTCCAGGATTATTTCAGGAAAAAAGACTTGCTACTTAATAAGAAGATGGAATACAAGTCCTAGATATTTTTGGTCATTATTAAAGATGGAGTCAAAGGAATTGGTTTTATTGCAAAAAAAAGTAAATGGTTAGCAGACTACAAAGAATCACACCAAACAAAGAAGGAGATTTAGGCCTTTTAATAGATGACTTCAAACCGAAAAAAATATGTGGAATTTAGGAAAAAGTAGTAAAGGTTTTAAAGATGACTTTCACAGAGTGAGCAAATAGTAGATGTGAAATATTAAGACAAGAATACTTTAAAATTACAAAATTGAAAAGACCAATAACAAAATTAATTCTTGCCTGAGAGAAGTTGCAGGATTTACAAGAAGACAACACGAATTATAAAACTTAAGGAAACTTAAGAATAAGCAACGGAAACTTAACTTATTCTTAGCAAGAAGGCGGGAATATGTTTATTATTTTGGCTATTTAAAATATTAAGAAAAATAAAAAAGGAAGAATTAAAAAAAAAAATTCATTAGTATCCATATTATGTGAACATCAACTAATTTTACAAAAAATTTACCAAAAATTTAGATATGTAGAAAAGCAGAAAATTGATTGCAACACAGAGAAAAATTGCTGAGGAAAATCAGGAAATCAGAATACAGGGTGTGACAACAGGGCTTGCAAATCCGAGTAATAAAGGCTAAGAAAGCCCAATATTAAGAACCAAACCAAGTCAATTTAGAAGATACTGAATAGCCAAGTATTAAGTATTGCCAGAAAAATCAAACAAGCTATTTGAAAGCTACAAACTCGCCGAACTTGCCAAGTTAAACAGAAGAAAATTAAAAGGCGCAAGTACAGAATTGAAGCTTCAAGTCAACACTAGGCAAGAATATGATGAAGAAACACTTAGTCACCAGTCTATTTCAAGAGCTTATTAATTTCACAAAGAAGAGAACTATCTAAGTAATAATAGCAACGTGTCATTCCTGAACTGTATAATATTAATTACAAGAAGCCAGATAAAGTTGTAGAACATGAAGAAGAAACTCAACCAAACGATCCACATTTATAAAGAAGAAATTTTAGGTTACGGAATGACCATCAAACTTTCAGCGTTTTAAAGCCATCTTCAAGCAAGCTTTATTAATAAAGCAGCATGTCTACAATCAAGTAATTATCAACGCCAACCACCCTATCTCAGCCTTGTAAATCAACAGAGATCATCCGCATACTGGAGCAAGGGTACCATGTCACACCTATATTCACCTCAGGTATTAACCACTATTAGGTGTAATGTGGTACTTATTAGCCATTAAAAATTATAGCTCATCACACTCCTATGAGTTCTCAGAACAAAAAGCTAAGACAAGGACAAAATACATGCCAAAAAAGAAGTCAAGCATACCAAAAAATCTCAATATTGCATAATTTATTGAACACTTGATAACAGGAACTAACTAATTTTCACATGCAACCAATGTATAGATTATCCATCATCATAGCTTGCAGATCCTCTTATATTTTAGCATTTATTATTTGTACTTTATATATATAAGTGTCTATATTTTTAGAACCTGTTCGCATATTATCTCTCGTACTATGTCCAAATGCAATAGAATATTCTAAGGGAGTTATTATCCACCCACCTGTATCGTTATCCCGCAAGCTCACCATAAATATTATATATACACTATCATGTATCCGCATCTTACACTACACCCGCTGAGCCGATGCTCAATCACATAACACAACCGATCCACATTTCTTCCTTTCAGCGCCTTACTTATACCTATAACTACGCACGTATCAACATCATATATATGATACTATCTAGTACCTATACACAACCCTAAACCTATATATATATATACGTACGTACGTACAAGAACTACTATATTAATATATATAGCTACACACTTCATATATACTCCACCCGACGCTATATATATTATATATTACTTAAATATATATATAGGATTCTATATATTTATGCTATAACGACGCTATATATATATATATATACTTATACTAAATCTGAGACCGTTTTTTCTATATAATATTAATATATATACACAATATGCAGTATATTTTATATACTATATATATATATAACTAGTAAGCAGTCTAGAAAATTGCGTCGTAGGTATATATATATATAATAATAAAATCATATATAAAAACTCCCAAAATTCGTTTCTCATTGGGCTATATACCCGTAAGTATACGTTGATGGGGACGGTGTCTCAATATATTATATACCTATATATAAGGTATATAATAAATATATAACTAATATAACGGCATAAATTAGTTATACTAATATACTACAACCGCGCTAGGTCGTGCTTGAATGAGATATATATTACAGATTGTTAGTGATATCCCCGATCTATGCCACTGGACCTAGATAATACAACTATAATATAAGTTATATTTACCACCCAAGTACTAATATATTACCTCTATTAACTAGTAGCTCACACTTATATAATAATATATATATACTATATATAGTAATAAACTCTGAGTATATATAGTAGTATATATATATATAATAGAATATTACTATATACTATACGTAGTATATAGATCTATCTATCAATATAACTTGATATAATTATGTAGCCTGACTATATGAATTATAGCATCATCCTATCGACAGGGGCATGCAGAACAGAAATCATATCAACAGGCACACGAAAGGATAATTCACGCAGTAGTGACTTTGAATCAATAAGTCAAAATAAATGAATGCAATACGAATGAATAATGATGACAATAGTAATAGCATTTCAAAATAATTAACTAAATCATTATAATAATAATTACATACAGATAATAATAATAATAATGAAATGTATTATATTAACATATTATAATAATGATATCATCAATAATGAATAATTCAATAATAATAACAAAAACAACTAAATACATAATACATAATATACTAATAAATAATAATCAATAGATCTCAATTAAAATAATAATAATAATAATAATAAATAAAAATAATAATAATAATAAGTACTAATTTCCTTAGATAGATAGATATTAATAATAATAATATAATAATAATAATATGGTAATAATCAATAATAATAATAATAATAATCATACATAATGAATAATAATAATTAAGTATATATATAAACTTCTATAATCTTATTCCTATCACCTACAAAAATAATATAATAGATAATATTAATACTCACAATTACACAACTCTTCCAATTCTCTCTCTCTTTGCTCTCTCTCTCTCTTTCTTCGCTCTCGTCTCTCTCTCTCCTTCTTCTCTCTCTCTCTTCCTCCTCTCTCTCTCTCATCTCTCTCTCCTCTCCTCTCGCTCCTCTTATTTTGCCAAGAATATACTTTCCTAATTCTCTCTTCTTCTCTCTCCCTCTCTCTCCTCTCTCTCTTCTCTCTCTCTCTCTCCTCTCTCTCTCTCCTCTCCTTCTCTCTTCTCTCTTCTTCTCTCTCTCTCTCTCTCTCTTCTCTCTCTCTTCTCGTTCCTCTCGTTTTATTCAACTATATAGTTCCTTAACTCTCTCTCTCTCCTCTCTTTCTCTCTGCTGCTCTCTTCTCTCTCTCTTCCTCTCTCCTCCTCTCTCTCTCTCTCTCTTCTCTCTCTCTCTCCTCCGTCTCTCTCTCTCTCTCCTCTTCTCTCTCCCTTGGTTTTGGATATAATAACCTACTTATTCCTTCACCTAGGAACTTATCTATTGCTTTAAAGGGAAAAAATAACCACTAATCTACCTTCCCTTCTATTAATCTTCCTATTACACTACCTCTTCACATTTTACTAACTTACCTTACATTCTCTCTCCAAACCCCATATCTACTTGTTATTACCCTATTAATATTCCCTTTCAACTACACTCCCTTTCTTACCTCTTATTTTTGAATTAATACCTTCTTTATCACTCCAAGCAGCCGTCCTTAATTCGACTGTAATTCCAGTCTACCAAACCCTTAATAACCTACCTTTTACCATACCCCTTCATCTACTTTCCTATCTACTTTTCAATCTATTACCCCTGCACCTATCTGCTTATCTACCTCTCTCTCTTCCCCTGCCTCAATCTCCAAATATACCTTGCTCTGAGTTAATCTATCTTTCACTTCACACTTGCATCTATCTACCTTTATCCCCCTATAACTAGTACTTTATTGATCTTGCTAAGCAGTAGCATTTTTACCTACGCCTATTTACACTATCCATTTATCTCTTATACCAAGCTTTCGAATGCGATTTTTTGTTTTTATAAAACTCTAGGAAAGATGTTGGAACAAATTTTATTCACCCTAACTCTGCCTAGGCGTTACAAAAATACAACAAAATCAGTCGAAAATATTTCTATAAAACATTGATACACTTACACCTTCACGCACACAAATACAAATAAATAACCTGACACACAAACAATCACAACTAATCATTACAGATTAAAAAAATTGGGCAGGAAAATAAATTCGAGCGAGTACATCGTCCGTACCAACCATGATCCTCAAGCCACCTCCTACTCTTTTACGCAACGACACCGCCTGCCAATCAGACCCCACTTCCCGCACCCTTCAGTCCCAATATAATAAGTATATCATACGTATATACTATATATATGTATAGCTCTATTAGTACTATTATATACTATAATAAGTTATACTATAGTCAATACTACTATACTACTATATACCATATACCTATATAATATATATATATATAAATACTTATATAGCCTGAACTTATATTATACTTTACCTGACTATATATTCATATTATATATAATACTTTATATATATTATCAATATATCTATCTATAATATAGTACTATAGTATACTATAGTATATATGTAGTTATATAGTGCTTCAGTGATACTATATTATCTTATACTATATACTAATCATCGGGTGCACTATCTATATATATGAATATATGTATATCTATACTATATATATTTATATAATTACTTTAATATCTTATTATATTATACGACTCTATCCCTTATACTCACGTAGTATATTAACCGATTATAACTTTATACTATCGTCTCGACGTTGTTCTCATATTATATATTACTATTACATGGGATACCACCACTCTACGGTCGTAGGGCCCTTTTCAACAAGGAGGGTGGCAACCACTAAAAAACATAATCGCAAAAGATTCTACAAAAAAAAATAACAAATGAGAATAAAAAACAATAAAAAATTAAAATCGAAAGTGCAACCCCCCCTGTCCCTTGCCTAACGCAATTCGCTCGTTTGGTCCTCAGACCGCGGCCGGGACTAAATAGAGGAAATGATGTTTGACTATTGCAAGGGAAAATAGAAGAAGGCAACGGCAGAATTCGTGAAGCGGGAGCGTCTCACTCTCCTAGGGCTCCTCCTCCTCCTG
>JABUQX010135263.1:0-10313 GCA_015478945.1 Trachelipus rathkii | reverse complement strand
CGTGCCCTTTAAATACTAACATTTCCCTCGGAGTGTTGGAAACGCGCATATGTCAACCTATTCCGAAAAGGCGCTCAAATCTTTCTAACTATCTTATATCTAACCTGTATTCTATCTAAGATCTTTGAAATCCTTCTCAACTCTTATTTCTTAGACCATCTTTTAATCTCATTCCCTTCTTTCCGATCGCCAGTACGGCTTTCGGTGCTCGAGGTCTACTGGTGATATACTTTCATATCCCACAGATTCATGAGTTTCCGCCCTTAGACGGGAAGACTTGTGTGGTGGTGCTTGACATATCCAAAGCGCTTTGACCGGGTATGTCACTCGTCCGCTGCTCTCCCAGACCCCTCCTTTAAGTTTCCTCCTTCTCTTTGCTCACTTGTTTTCTTTCAGATCGCTCAATGTTGGTTGTTATTGATGGGTGACTTCTTCTTCTTTCTCTGTCAATAGTGGTGTTCCTCAGGGTTCTGTCTTATCTCCTACTTTATTCTTGCTTTTCATTAATGATCTTCTCGTCTGCACATCTAACTCTATCCACTCATATGCCAATGACTCGACCCTTCATTCTTCAACTCATTTCAATTCTGCTCCTTCTTTTACTTCTAAAATTGCCTCTCGTCTTAATCTTTCCGATTCCATTCTCGCTGATCTAGATAGAATTTCCCGAATGGGGTCGTCTCAACCTTGTGAAATTTAATTCTTTAAAAACTCAACTTCTACAAGTCTCCCTTTCTAAGACACCTTCTAACTTTCCTATCTCTTTCAACGGTTCTCTCGTCTCTCCTGTTGACAATATAAACATCCTTGGCCTTAACATAAACAAAAAAATGTCTTGGAAACCTCACATCACAAAGGTTGCTAAGGCGGCCTCAAAGAAACTGGGAGTTCTGTTTAGATTGCAGGCTTTTCTATTCACAGTTGCTCAGTTATACAAGGGTCTCATCCGCCCTTGTATGGATTACTGCTCTCATATCTGGGGGGCTCAGGTTTCACCAGGCTTTTGGATAGGGTCGAGTCAAGGAAAAAGTCATAAGCTGTCCTGTTCTTTCTAGTTCAATTGAATCCTCTATCTTTGCGGCGTGATGTTGGTGCTTTATCTCTTTCTAGATACCGTAGCGGCAAGTGCTCAAGGGAACTTATCACTGCCACCACCTTTAAGACGCCCTCGTAAGCACAAGGAGTGCTGTGTCGGCACATGAGTTTTGTGTTGATATTAGCAACTCCAGACTAGTTGCTGCTGTGCCTCCTTCTTTCCTGCGGCACCTCTGTTCTGTGGAATTCTCTTCCATCTTCTGTGTTTTCTACTCAGTTTAATCTCCCTCACTTTAAAGCCCGCGTCTGTGCTCATCTGCGTAATTGGTGATTGCACTTTTAAAGTGTTTACACCCCCTCCTTGAATAGGGCTTTGCCAGTGAGCGGTGGTGATAACTGTAATATATATATATATATATATATATATATATATATATATATATATATATATATATATATATATATATATATATATATATATATATATATATATATATATATATATCCAAATATATATATATATATATATATATATATATATATATATATGGTGAAACTAAAGAAGTTACCCGCATTCTCGAAAACTAAGATAGGTACAAGAAAACTGATAACATATATGGAATCAGCGTATGAAATTTGTATGAAAATGAAAAAAAAATTTTTTTATTTTTTTATATCTCCAAAACTACGATAGGTACAAGAAAACTAATAACATATTTAGAATCAGCGTATGAAATATGTATGAAAAAAATTTTTTTTTTAACTAAAAGAATACCCCAGGGTAAACCCCAAAGATAAAAGTCGGGGTCTCTCGGCCTCCTGAGGGGACGACAGGGTAGGACTATTTCCCCCTCCGGGGAGGGTCTCAGAACCCCCGCTCTTTAGTATTTGGGTGTCGCGGGGGTTCTCCCGCCCCTCCCCTTGGAAAACGTCCCCCCTTCTGTCCCACCGTCAGCTCGAGCCCCCTAAAAGAATTTTATACGCTGATTCCATATATATTATTAGTTTTCTTCTACCTATCGTAGTTTTAGAGATATAAAAAAAAATAAAAAAAATAAAATTTTTTTTTTCATTTTCCATACAAATTTCATACGCTGATTCCATATATGTTATCAGTTTTCTTGTACCTATCTTAGTTTTCGAGATATCATGCGGTAACTTCTTTAGTTTGGCCTATATATATATATATATATATATATATATATATATATATATATATATATATATAAATATATATATATATATATATATATATATATATATATATATATATATATATATATATATATATATATATATATATATATATATATATATATATATAATTGTTATTATCCTTAAAGCCTTATATAAGGGTAATTATTATAAAGTGAACTGTAGGAACTATAAGGGAATTATTGGGTGATGTGGGAAATATATGCTGGTAATTTGGTTGAAAGAGTACGTCGAGTGACTGAGGGACTGATAGACGAAGAACAAGGTGCATTTAGAAGTGGTAGAGGATGTGTAGATCAAATTTTTTACATTGAAACAAACGATCGAGAAAATGAGAGAGAAGAATAATTTGTATTTAGGCTTTATGGAAGTCCTTGCAACAGGTGTATGACAGGTTTAATAGGGAAACTTTGTGGCAGGTGTTGGTGGTAGGCTTCGGAATGGAATCAAAATTATGCATGTATGACGATAGTGAAGAGTGTGTAAGAATAAATAGAGTTGAAAGTGATTGGTTTAATATTAATAGCAGAGTGAGGTAGGAATGTGTTATGTCTCCTTGATTATTTAATTTGTATATGGATGTGGTTATGAAAGAATTAGAGGTAGGGGTGGCACTGGAAGGTGTTAGAATGATGGAGAATGGAAGAGAGTGGAGGGTGCCTTGCTTATTGTACGCGGATGATTTAGTTTTGCGTGACGAATCGGAGGAGAGTTTAAGAGGATTGGCAGAGGGGTTTGAAAGTAAATGTAGATAAGAGTAAGGTTATAATAGAGAGTGAATAAAGTCCGCGGTGTGGTCATGTTAGATGGTAAGTGATTGGAACAAGTATCAGAGTTTAAATATTTAGGATATATGTTTTATGAAAATGGAACTGATGACGGAGTGTGTTGTAGGAATGTGACTGGTGCAATGAAATTCTTGGATGTAAAAGGATGAGTCTTGAATCTGCTAGGGTTTTGCATGAGGGTATATTGTTACCTGTGTTAATGTATAGTAGTGATACTATGGTATGGAACAAGAGGTTATGAAAGAATTAGAGGTACAATGAGTTTAGGTGTGAAAAGAATAGATAAAATGAGGAATGAACGCATTAGGGAGTTCTGTTGTGTGAAAAAAGGCGTATGTAAGAATGAACGAGAGTATATTGAGATGGTTTGGTCATATGAAAAGGATAGATGATAGTCGGTTGGTTAAGCGGATGTATAGCCGAGAGTGTGCTGGAAATCGACCGACTGGAAATGGGTCGAGTCAGTAAATGAATGTGAGTTTGGCAGAGGTGAAAAGAAAGGTGAACGGTGGAGTTTTGTAAGGTGGTATGGTTGTGTGACACCTGGTCCAAGGGTTGAACCCTACATTGACGAGATACCACAGTGAGAGTCCGTTACAGTCTCGTGAAGCCCTAGGTTGAGTTTTTTCTGACTCCTACGAGTTCTCACTTAAGGGTAAGTGGGATTGTTTTTCTTTTCGATTTATGTCATGCTCTACTACTTTTCTGTTGCTGGGGCATGCTGCGCAACTCACCCCCAATCCGGGGAAAAGAGGTAGTTGATTATATATATATATCAGTGGCGACTCCAGCCACTTTTTACTACTCGTGCTCTCTCTCTCTCTCTCTCTCTCTCTCTCTCTATATATATATATATATATATATATATATATATATATATTTATATTTTTCATATATATATATATATATATATATATATATATATATATATATATATATATATATATATATATTCTTTATATATATATATATATATATATATATATATATATATATATATATATATATATATATATATATATATATATATATATATATATATATATATATATATATATATATATATATATATATATATATAACATATTTTACTTTACTTTATATATATATATATATATATATATATATATATATATATATATATATATATATATATATATATATATATATATATATATATATATATATATATATATTATATATATATATATATATATATATATATATATATATATATATATATATATATATATATATATATATATATATATATATATATATATATATATATATATATATATATATATATATAATTTTGTGTTAAATTATTTATTTTTTTTTTGTTTGGAATCGTTTTTATTGTTAATTCTATGACTAACTTTAATTTTAATAATATTTCAAGCTACTTTTTATTTTTTATTTATAATTCTAAAGTATTTTATTAATATTTTTATTATTTTATTTCTTTAATTAAATATTTTTTGTTAAAAAATATTATTTATTATGTATAGTATTTAAACATTTTTATTTATAAACATAGTATTTAAAAATAATTTTATACTCTAAATTCACTAAAATGATATCCGCCAACTGCTTTGGGCACGGGTTAGTCCTATTTTTAATGTGTTAAAAGCATTATTTAAGTAGCGGCTCTTCCCTTTTTCGTTTCAATTTTGTATAATCTTATATATATATTATGTAATAATTTCATTTATTTGACCAACTTTAGAGATATATCGTAACATTATGAAATTTGCAAAAATAGATAGTTTCTAAAATGTCAACTCGTGCTGAGCACGAGTAGCACGAGTGCAGGAGTCGCCTCTTGATATATATATATATATATATATATATATATATATATATATATATATATATATATATATATATATATATATATAACCAGACTAACTGTATATATATAAATTTATATATATATATATATAACATATATATATATATATATATATAACATATATATATATATATATATATATTAGTGATGCTGCAGATGTCATTTTTCGCATCCGCGGATGCGGATGCGGATGCCAGAAGATGCGGTCGCGTTTAACATCCGCGGATGCGGATGTGGATGCGGATGCGGATGTTTTAATATATATATATATATATATAATATATATATATATATATATATATATATATATATATATATATATATATATATATATATATATATATAATTTAACCTCTGGATTTTATGTTATAACGGATATGATACTTAAAAATGCTTTGTGTCTAAAAAATTTCGGGGGGGGCCATGTACTTTTTGCCTATTATTGAAATTCAAATATGGGAAGGTTGTGCTTGAGAGACGTCAATTTTTCTGCCTTTTCTGCCTTTTCTGCTGAGTCTGTTTCTCTTTTCATCATATTCAGCATTGCTAAATACTCTCTCACTTGGAATACTAATTGGAGGACAGGCCAAGTATTTCCTTGCAAGTTTGCTTAAGCGTGGGTAAACATTTAAATTTTGCTTAATTAACCTCCTGCAACTGATAGGATCATGATTTGTATCTAGTCGTTTTTCTTGGTGATAGTTTTCAATCATTTGCACTGCATCTTTTGATAATGCGTGTGTTTCTTCATCACTACTGGACTGTAGAAATTCTTCCAGTGAATCTGTTATTGATTTACTTGTAGAAGATGTTAGTTCTGTATATTTCATTTTTTTCCTTTAAATGGATGGCTAATTAATAGACTGTTCGGATTGAGTTTCCTTGCAAGTTCTCAGCGTGGTAAACATTTTGCTTAACACCAACTGATTGGATCATCATTTGAATCTAATCGTTTTCTTGGTGATAGTTTTCATTCATTTGCACTACATCTTTTGGTAATGCGTGTATCTCTATATCACTACTGGACTGTAGAAATTCTTCCAGTGAATCTGTTATTGATTTACTTGTAGAATCTAGAAGGTGTTGGTTCTGTAGATTTTGTTTTGTCTTTTAATGGGTGGCGAATTAATAGACTGTTTGGATTGAAGTTTTCAACTGCAACACGATTTAACGTTCTAATATCGTTACAAAAAAACTTGCTTTATAACGGGAATCTAAGTAAGTTGCAATAGTATGAAGGTCATTAATTTCCACATAACCAAAGCGTTTTTCTACCTCTAGTTTAATTACATCTTTCATTCTTTTTAAACCGTCATCAATTTCATTTGAAGATGGTTCAAATTGCTTCCTTAGCGTTGAGATTAATGGTATTACATAAGAGACAGAAGCTGTAGAGGCGCTGATTTTTTTGGTAGTTTCTTCAAATGGTTTCAATAGCTTAATGCAGTGTGATATGATGTCATTTTCCAAATTAATAAGATTGTTAACTTTGGAATACGAACTGGCGTACGAAGCAAGAAGCTCTTTGAGCAATACTTCTTTCCATCATATGAAGTGTACTATTCCAGCGAGTTGGAATGGCTTTGATAACATTAAGATATGGGATATCAAGCCGTTTTTGAATTGCCTTCAACTCATTTATATTTTTATTTTATTTTTCAGATTCATCTTAAGTATTTTTATTACAAAATTCTTTATCAAATCTCGACAATAAACATCCGCGCAACATCCGCAGGGAAAGCGCGGATGCGGATGCGGATGCGGATCTTTAATAAAACGCGGATGCGGATGCGGATGCGGATGTTACCTGCATCACTAATATATATATAATTAGTGTAGTGTTACAACTTATTTGTGATTATTTTTATTATTATTATTATGTACGCTCCGCTCCTATCAGTATTATAAGTATATTTGTCTACAATTATAGCTATCTTGTTACTGTTATTATGAATATTATTTTTATTATTGTTACATTATTATTTTTTATAATTATTATTATTTTTTATAATTATTATTATTATCAAATTTTATTATTATTATTAAGTTGAACTTTTCAATGTAATATATTATTTTGTAATCTCTGCAAATACTTTTTTAAATATATATATATTATTATTATTATTCTCTCTCTCTCTCTCTCTCTCTCTCTCTCTCTCTCTCTCTCTCTCTCTCTCTCTCTCTCTCTCTCTCTCTCTCTCTCTCTCTCTCTCTCTCTCCGTATATATATATATATATATATATATATATATATATATATATAAATATATATATATATATATATATATATATATATATATATATATATATATATATATATATATGTATATATATATATATATATATATATATATATATATATATATATGGTATATATATATAAATATTTTTATATATATATATATATATATATATATATATATATATATTTCTATATATATATATATATATATATATATATATATATATATATATATATATATATATATATATATATATATATATATATATATATTTCTATTGGGAACCATCTTTTTCCAAGCTTCCTATCCATCAGGTATCCTATGGAAATATCGCTCTTTCCTATATGTTACCTGTAGGGTTTCGGGTTATCCTTTGGGCTACCTTATGAAAATCTGTCGGATAGTTCCTTCAGGAATCAACAAGTTTCTAGATTGCATCAGCCATACTTTTCATACAGGAATTCGTGCGGATTCCTGTAAATCCATAAGGGATCCATAATAATCCTTTAGGTATGACATATGGATTTCCAAAGGAAATTTCCTTTGAGAATTTCAAAATTATAATCTTAATACCAATATTCAAGGCCTCAAATTCCTGGCGGTTCCATCAGGAATTTTCCTAATGGTAACTGAAAATCCACTTGGAAACATAATGGAATCCTAAAGGAATTTTTTGTTGGGTAATGAAACAACCGCACTGTCAACAACATTCAAACAATTCTCAAGAACTAAAATCAACTATTCATCAACAGTCTGCTATCCATTAACCTCCCCACTAATAGAAATAAACTACAAAGAATAAAAAACACCACCCTGTGTACAATAACAGGTTGCCTAAAAACCACCCATATCCAACACCTACATGAAGAAATGAATATTCTACGAATTCTAGACCACCTTGATATATAGAAACCCAATTTTACCCCAGGATTCTCGACCCTTCTCAACCATGTCATATCTACTTACAAGGACACACAATGCATTGTTTAAAATCCCCTCCCTTTTCTGCAGCCCTCTATTATGGCAAACTCTTTAGAACCATCTCCCATCCCCCAAATAGCACTCCTCTTTCAAAACATATTCATACACATATCCCGCAACGATACCTCAACATCCGCCCAACAAATAGCCTCATTAACTACCTCCACCCCGAAATATCCCCTACACAAGGCACACTCCCTACAGTACAAAATATCAGATCGCCTCCCTAAGAGACCTGTGGCTCAGCCAGGTGAGATCTAGATGAAATTTTCAAAGCATATGTAGTCGAGGGAGATGCACATTTTTACTTAATAATTTATCTGTATACATAGTAGTATCGTACAGATTTGCGACCCCGGTTAGAAGCTAGAACCAGCTGGGACAGCTGGTTCTAGCTTCTAGCACGCCATGACCTACATCACAGAATACACCCAATATTAGTGTCTACCCCTATGTTATAAGGTACGGAGAGTCGATTAGTGTGTATTAGAAGGTGCTAGAATGCTTCCTTGTATGAGTTAGACCCCTGCCCCCCTTTTCTAGCATTTTCTAGCATGCCATATCCTACGTCATAGAATGCACCAAATATTGGTGTCTATCCCTATGTTATAAGGTATGAGGATTCGATTGGTGTATATTAGAATATGCTAGGATGCTTCCTTCTATGAGTTAGTACCCCACCCCCTTTTCTAGCATTTTCTAGCATGCCATATCCTACGTCATGGAATACACCAAATATTGGTGTATCATACAGTATCATACAGTAGTAGTATCATACAGATTTGCGACCCCGGTTAGAAGCTAGAACCAGCTGGGACAGCTGGTTCAAGCTTCTAGCACGCCATGACCTACATCATAGAAAACACCCAATATTAGTGTCTACACCTATGTTATAAGGTACATGGAGTCGATTAGTGTGTATTAGAAGGTGCTAGAATGCTTCCTTGTATGAGTTAGTCCCCGCCCCCTTTTTTTAGCATTTTCTAGCATGCCATAAACATGTAACTTACACCATAATATTGGTGTTATCCCTATGTTATAAGAAATGAGGATTCGATTGGTGTATATTAGAATGTGTTAGGATGCTTCCTTTTACGAGTTAGTACCCCACCCCCCTTTTTAGCCCTTCTAGCTAGCATGCCATATCCTTCGTCATAGAATACACCAAATATTGGAGTCTATCCCTAATTGGGGTAGGAATATGAGGATTCGATTGGATATTAGAATTGTGCTAGGTTGGTTCCTTCTACGAGTTAGTACCCCACCTCTCTTTTCTAACACTTCTAGTGTGATATATTGTATGTGACGGAATATACCCGATATTGGTTTCGATTAGTACATAATCGATACTGCTGAATCGATTCCTGTGGTTTACGACGGAATCGATTCACTCCTAACAAGAGTTAGTATTAGATATTACCCTACCCCCCCTTTTCTAATGCACCTGTGCAACATTTTTGTTTCTGGAGCTATGAAGCCGAGCTCGATGTTGCCTAGTATGTTTTGAGGTATGCCAAGTCGATTGCCGCTATTGCCGAGCGTGACGTTTCAACCGTTGCAGTTTTAGAACGCACCAACATGTGTTTTTCGTAGAGGGCTTACCCTTCGTCAAAACCTATCATGACGGGTGACAAACAGGGGTAGAATGTCTCAAAAATGAGATTCCCGTAGTTACTTTCCCGAACGCCAGAGTCCCCATGGCCCCAGCGGGGAGTCATTTATTTGGTTTCAAATGACCCCAAATGTCATACCTTAGCAAAAGGGGTGTTAGAGACATCGCATATTATCTTTATATATGGCAACATCGTTGCCTCCAATGTTTCAAGCCGCTACGTCTATGAGGGTGGGGGTCCCCGTCCCCCTAAACCTTTAAAGTGTACTTAGGATGTTGAAATTTGATGAGTGTATAGAAGAGAATAAATGAAATAAAATGGAGATGTTAAAATAAATGGTGAACCATTATGGGCCGGAGCCGGACTGGGGTTGCGGTGCAGATTGAAATTCGGCCCAACCACATATTAGGATAAATGAGGTGTCTACATCTATGTTATCATAGGTGAAGAACTCATTTTTTGGGGTTTCAGAACCCCCAAAATGAGTTTTAGGTCCCCCTCTTGAAGGGGGGGGGGGCCCTCTGAAAAAGAAGAAAAGCTTAGAAGAAGACAATTGGATTAAGGAAAGGAATATGGATATCTG